>OMKP01080818.1:0-20433 GCA_900302375.1 Bathygadus melanobranchus
AATGACCTGTCTCTGTACTATCTAACCCCTACCTGCTCCTAGGTCCTAATGACCTGTCTCTGTACTATCTAACCCCTACCTGCTCCTAGGTCCTAATGACCTGTCTCTGTACTATCTAACCCCTACATGCTCCTAGGTCCTAATGACCTGTATCTTTACTATCTAACCCCTACATGCTCCTAGGTCCTAATGACCTGTCTCTGTATTCTCTTTAGACAAAAGACTTTCTATAAAATATCATTAACTCTGAGAAATCGTTTATTCTTAAAAAAAATCCTCCCATTCTACAAAACGGAAGACATTTATTTTGCTTCTGTTCAAGATGGCTTCCAATAGAGAAAGCTTCAAATGTCGAATGCCTTTGATGATCGGGGAACTTAAGACAAGATAGCGGTTCTGAAGGTTTAACTGCTCATCAAAGGTATGAAAGATGTTTGTGTTTTGTTCCATTGTCTGCTCCATTGTCTGCTCCATACAACACATCCAATTTGTGGTTTTGTAGCGTTGGCCTCGATGTACAAATGCAGTGTTCACATTATAAATAGACTGAATCACAGAATAATCCAATCTATCGAACTAGTGGAGCAAACAGCATTAAATGTGTAACTCAAGCAACACCCTGCCATTGTGCTTTACAGTTGATCGTACTCCGCAAGGAGGAGGAACAAACTTAAACGCTGCTCATTTTGTTAAAGCTCTTCTTTCTTCTTTAAGATGATCTCTCGCACCATCTCGGCCACTCTGGGTTTGACGTCTTTGACGGACACGCTCGGGCCCCATGCTTCCACTACTTTACCACTCATGTCGATCAGATACTTCCAGAAGTTCCAGTCGGGCTCCTTCCCCGAAGACTCTGAGAGAGAATGAGAAGGATAGAGAGATGAAAAGAGATGGATGGATGAAGAGAGAGATAAATAAATGGATAGAGCTTTGTTGACCTGCTTTGGCAATGTAAAGGTTTTGTTTTCCATGCCAATAAAGCTCTTGAATTGAAGAAGACAGACAGACAGACAGACACTCTATTCATTCAGTAGCTCAGGAGGTAGAGTGGTTGTCTGGCAACCGGAAGGTCGTTGGTTCGATCGCAGGCTCCCCCTAGCTAAGTGTAAGACACCTAACCCCAACTGCTCCTGACGAGCTGACTGTTGCCTTGCATGGTTGACACTGCCGTCGGTGTAACCTTTATTTTTTCCATAGTACTATTTCCTTAGCGGGAAATTAGACTACTCACCGGCCAGATACTTGTAAATGTTGTTGGCTCCTGTTCCAACAACGGCGATTTTACTAAAGAGCGGGAAAGACACTCCATAGACTCGACGCACAAAGCTGTCGATCTCCTTGTCGCTGCCGGGCTCCTGCTGGCCGAACTGGTTGCAGGGGAAGGCGAGCACATTGAAATGGTACGGCCCGTAGTCTCTCTGTAGCTGCTGCAGGTCCTTGTAGTGCTCCTCTGTGAAGCCACACTCGCTGGCCACATTCACCACCAGGGACACCTGTCGTCATAGTAACCATTACACTGTTACACACTCACTGGCCACCTTCACCACCAGGGACACCTGTCGTCATAGTAACCATTACACTGTTACACACTCACTGGCCACGTTCACCACCGGGGACACCTGTCGTCATAGTAACCATTACACTGTTACACACTCGCTGGCCACGTTCACCACCGGGGACACCTGTCGTCATAGTAACCATTACACTGTTACACACTCACTGGCCACGTTCACCACCGGGGACACCTGTCGTCATAGTAACCGTTACACTGTTACACACTCACTGGCCACGTTCACCACCGGGGACACCTGTCGTCATAGTAACCGTTACACTGTTACACACTCACTGGCCACGTTCACCACCGGGGACACCTGTCGTCATAGTAACCATTACACTGTTACGCTGTTACACGCTCAATGGCCACATTCACCGTCGTCGTGGCAACCATTGCACACCCACCACCAGGGACACCTGTAGTCACAGCAACCGTTACAGCAGACCGGGTACACCTGTAGTCAACGTTACACTCACTGTCAGACCAAGGACATTCATCATGCATCCATCTATCAAAACATCAATCCATCAACTAAACTAAGCTCTGTAATCAACAGGTCAACAGGATCACACATAAAAGAGAAAAAGCTCCAACCAGAGAGGGGTTAGTGGGTGTTGTTGATGTTGTATGACCCCACTGGGTCATACAACATCAACAAACCATCATCTTAGATATTTCCAGCACCTACCCCCAACCTCAACCCGGCAGGTCAGAGAATGGATGGTAAACTGCTGCTGGGAGATTATATCTCAACGGATGGCTTATCTCCCCCACCCAGTGCACCTCTGACCTCGCAATCCCCAGCCACCCAGACCCCGTCAGACCCTCCTCTCCTCTCTGCATGTAGCATGGCCCAGCAACACACAGCGCTATGACCATGTAACAGCGTGAATAACCATCACCTCTATCATGAGAGATAATGAAGAGTTTTATTTTGTTATAGTAAGCAAATGTAATGGCTTGTATACATATACCCAATTATATATTATACACAATATGTATGTTAGTCTTCAATAGTTTCCTGTCTACATTTTTTATATAATTATGTATACATTACATTGCTTTATTCAGGCAATCGGATCGCTGGCAATAACAATGTATTCTATAAACATTGCAGTTACAGTGGTTGGTTACCGGCACGTATATTAGACAACGAGGGCATCTAGTGGCGAGATTAAGTCATCACAAGTACCGAATAAATCAGAACATAACGTGCGAGGATGCGGCGCTACACAAATCGATTCTAATTCGACTTCGAGGTGATTTCTAGTGGTATATATAGACAATGACAATACAAAGGTAAGTAATCAACTAGTGTATGGGTTTGAATTCAGCCGTGTCCAGCCCCTGGAGCTGTCGGCCGTTTGCCACGTAGACTACTGATGAAGGATACGCATAGTCTTCAAGGAAACCTCTTGGTTTCCTTGAAGAATGAAAACCTTTGCTGATGTAACTCGTTTGTAATTGTTTGACTACTGTAACCGACAGCACCCGAAAAATAAACTTACTTTGGGGAAAACCAAACTATACTATAAGTTTATTCACAGACATGCATTACGTTGACATGTAAGACCACCGGTCCAAAACCCTGTTCATCCCACCAACTTACCGAACCCCGATATTTCTCCAGGGACACTAGTCTGCCTCTGCTGTTGACTACTTTAAAAGTGTAAAAGTCTTTTTCTTTCGCCTCGATAAGGAGGAATGAGGCAATCAACGCAGCAAGCGCACCGAGGAGCATTGTTAGAAGTTCAGTAGCAGCTACAGCAGTGGAGAAACTTTGCAGACGTCACCGCTCCCCTATCCCGTCACGTCTCTCCTGTCCCGGCACGTCTCCCCTGTCGCGTCACCGCTCCCCTGTCCCCTCACGTCTCCCCTGTCCCGTCACGGCTCCCCTGTCGTGTCATGTCTCCCCTGTCGCGTCACGTCTCCCCTGTCCCCTCACCGTTCCCCTGTGTCCTTTTTATTCTTGTGTTAATATTGGCTATGAGAAATTGTAAAATAATACCACCTTAATAAAATGTAAGATAAATCCGAATACTAACATACACGTTTGGTAAATACATTTACATTACATTTGCATTTAGGGCATTTAGCAGATGCTCTTATCCAAAGCGACTTACAAAAAGTAAATTTTTCGAAAGAGGGAAACAACAATATATCGCCAGGTCAATAGAACAAGTTACAAGCTTACAATTGCTAGGCTGACTCCTTGCTGTAAAACAGCAGGTAGCCAGGATAAGATGCTACGCAAAGCAAAGTACTATTTAAAGTGCCGGGACCTACTATACAGGATCCTACAAAGTGCCAGGACGTACAGACATGGAAGTGCTAGGGATCCAGGAGGGGACGGGATACAAGCAGTAATCGGGTAGGTGGGAAAGGGTTGGGGAGGAGAGGTGGGTAGGAGGGGAAGCTATTCAGAGTCCGGGTGAACTCTGAATAGGTGGGTCTTGAGTCTCTTGCGGGAGCTGGTCAGTGATTCTGCTGTCCTGACCGCGCTGTCGGGAGGTCGTTCCACCACTGTGGTGTAAGCACAGAGAAGAGTTGTGATTTGGTGGAGCGACGTTTGTTTGTTTTTAGTGATGGTGGTACCAGGCGGCCAGCTGAAGTCGTTGAGCGGAGTGCTCAAGCTGGGGCATGGGTTTTGACCAGTGCTTTACATTTACATTTACATTTAGAGCATTTGGCAGACGCTTTTATCCAAAGCGACTTACAAAAAAGTAACACATTTGTCGAAAGAGGGAGACAACAATATATCGCTGAAGGTAGACTGCAATTAGAATAGAGGTATGCTTGGAGGTATATCATTCATCATCAATATTTCCAATGAATGACAAAAGTTAAAGGTGCCCAAGGTCCCTAAACTAAGTAGCAGCACCCATTTAATGTTCACGTTTACAGCAAATAACATGCACACCTACTCACACATGATTTATATTAATTATTTCCTCCCTAAAATATTTTGTGGTGGGTACTTGACTGAAAACACATCAGTAAATGATATAGTAATAATCTACACACTAAGAGACAAGAGGTATACGAAGATGGTGGATATGAGGGTAGTGACATATTAGGCTATTTAAAAAATATACTATTTATTTCATGACATCAGTTACCCTGCGTTGTCTGTGATCTGTTTTCTTAATGTCTCAATAATGTTCAGAGAAATATAACAGTAATAAATGAGAATATTTTCTCCCGTTTGTTTCATTGGGTGTCCTTCAGATGGCCTACATGTGTCCCGGTTGCCTAGACATAATACATAACTGTGTCTAAGTGCGTTTCCATGACACCATGTCAGCCACAGATGATACAATGTTGTATTTAGAAAAAGTGGGTTTTACAGAGAGAGCAGATCTATCAATAACTACACACGTGCTGGATGTAAATCAATGTTTATTCATTGCAGATTTAAGTATGACGGGATATTATGGGAAGTTTATGTTATCACATGCGTATACATAAACGTCTGTGGAATAGCTTGGTGTGAATGTTTTGATTGACTTAAGCTTTCCTAATCTTTTGTCTCCTTATAACACACATGTTGTTATACAGTATGTAGGCCTGCATAGGCTACTGTATATAGGCTATATATTATATACAACTATAGGCTTATATAACTAAAGGCTACTGTATATAGCCTATATACTATAATATATAGTATATATTATATTATATATATATTATATATTATATATATATATATATATATATACACAGTATATATGTATGTGTATATACAGTAGTCTATATAGAGGATGCCGAATCCGAGTCTCCTCCACCATCAATGTTCTGTCCCACAATGCACCGCGCCACAATATATTTACATGGCGTCGGGCCGTGCGCTCTAAAAAACAACACGGGCACCAGGAATATGGACGGAACTACACGTCGACTTTGAACACACAAGTGAGTTAATGGGCGTCGAGTCCCGCGTTGTGTCGTCCCCAGCCGCATGGCTGCCGCTGTCTTGGCCCCCTTGGTGTTATATTGAAACTATTGTGTTGTTTATCTGCCGTTAGCCATGCTAGCTATCGGGCTAGTAGTAGTCTGTATAAGCCTGGTGAAACAGTGTACACGTCGTGTATCTTATCGTATCTTATCTGCTTCAGTGTTACGCCAGTGAGTCGAAGGTGTCGTGTTGTTTTCCTGCCGGTAACACAGATTGTTGGGGCTTTGTTTCGGTTTTGTTTTGAAATGGAGCTAGCTAGCGGCAGCATCACTGTATGGACGCGCTTGTTTACGTTACCTCTCTCTCTCTCTGTGTGAGTGTGTGTGTGTGTGAGAGAGAGAGAGAGAGAGAGACAGAGAGAGAGAGAGAGAGAGAGAGAGAGTGTGTATGTGTGTGTGTGTGTGTGTCTGGCTGTGTGTCTGGCTGTGTGTGAGTGAGTGTCTGTGTGCGTGGGGGGAAACACGTCCCACACACGTTGAATGTGTTTTTGTGGCTTGTATGCTTATTGTTTAACATATGTCTCTATCTATCTAAGCCTGGGCCACGCAGGTCGTTTTAGAGAAAAACCTTGTGTTCGTTTTCCTTCAGATTGCATTTGGCTTGTCTCGGTGTGGAGGTGCTGTTGTTGACTCCAGCAGGGACCACAAAAATGGACGAGTCCACAAGCACCTCGAAGACCGTTAAGCCATCCCACACCCCGGCCAGAACAGGACCCAGGACCCCGATTGCCGCCAAGCCCAACAACACCAGTAGCAGCAGCAAAGAGACCCAGCCCCAGCGAGACGGCACCAAGTCCGCTGGCCGCAGCAACAATGACCCCAATAAGGCAACAAGAGAGGAGCACAGCGCGGGCAGCCAGGGGACTCGCGGGGGGCCAGGCAGGGGCAACGCGGACAGCCCCCAGGACAAAGGGAGAGGTCGTCCTCGCCGGCTGACTGGCAGGACCAGCTCCGGGGACAGAGGCAAAGGGAAAGTGCCTGCTCAACAGCAGCAGCTTCCAGGTCAGGTGACCTACCCCAGCGCCCCTCTGTCTGTGGCCCGCGGTCCCCCGGGAGGAGGCAGAGAGAGCGCTTCTTCTTCTGCGGTGCTTTGTGCCACAGAGAGAAGCGCCCCGGAGCAGGCCAGGGCCGTTCAAGGGAAAGGCAAGTCTCTCTCTCTCTCTCTCTTTCCCCGGCTTCGGTTACATGCTGGAGTCATGTTAACTCCTTGAGGAGAGTCGCCACGTTACGGGCTGTGGTCCTGGGGATGTGGCTAGGATTTTAGTACAAGATAAGTCGTCCTGTTGTGTTATTGTTTTACAAACATTGTCGTATAGCGCTTCCATTGGTTTGTAATTGTAGTACAATATTGATTATATGCTTTAAATGTTCTCTGGCTCACCTATTTTATTTTAGCATATTACTATATAGTATAGAAAATGTGACACTAGGACTAGAAAGTAAAAGTCCTTCTCTCTCATGGGTTTTGAAATGGTTAGAGCAAGAAAAGAATATACCAGGGCTTTTATTTTCTATGTCTGTAAATATTCCACTAAACATGACAGGACTTCTGTAAATGTATAGCCAGTGCATAGCTTGAGGAGCTAACCGGGCCACTTGTCTGTTTGGCTGCAGCATCGCTGGGTGACTCCACGGAGGAGGGGTCAGAGGTCAGCGGGGTGACAGAGGACGGGAACCTGACGGAGCAACAGCTGGGCCTGCAGCAGGCGGAGGAGCGCCTGTACCGGGACTACATCCATCGACTGGTGAAGGTACTAGCAGGGGGTTGTTGTTGCTGGGATCCCATCGATCCCTAACGTCCGCAGCTGCGTCTTAGCGCAAGGTGCCCTGGCCCCTAGGGTTGGGCACCTTGACTAATTATCAAACCGGTTTGATGATTAGTCAAACGCAGAATCGTACCGGTATACCGATCTTTACCACTAGGTGGGGCGTGCCGTCCACAACACAGCTGCTGACAAGTGAAACATAATCAGTTTAAGGATTGTGTTTTCTCCAGTTAGTTTCTAGCGAACATGGAGGAGAAACTATTTGTTGATGTCTCCGGTGTCCCAGAGCTATATTCACTCTACTGGGACACAAACCTGATCTTCATTTCTGTACAATACATAGCCCAATAATAGCCGGAAGTCAGTTCTTTGGAAAATAGACTTGCCAGAGCAGCCAGCAGCCAAAGCTCTGGCCGCCGGTCAAATAGATCTTTTGGATCTTTTTTACATGCAGGCATACATGAGATCCCTCTTCGACATCAATCTCCCCGCAACATAAAAGGCATGAAAAATAACCATCTATCGACATGCATGTGAACGAATTCAAACAGCCCACAGCCCGTATCTGCTCCTTAATGACATGTATCTGAATTCACTGTAAGTCACTTTGGATTAAAGTGGCTTCATATTGCCATGTTGACACACGTAAGGCTTCCAGGGGACCTGGTGGATTTCAAATGGCTTGTCTTTGATTCCTTTGTGTCATCACAGCAGTCTCCAGAGTATCCCAACTTCCAGTACTTGTGCAAGCTCTGCTCGGTGCACATCGAGAACATCCAGGGAGCCCATAAACACATCAAGGAGAAGAGGCATAAAAAGAACATTATGGTATGCTTTCACCCAGTCCTCCACGTCTGATGTAAAACATTTATCTCTCATTCAGGCATAGGGTCTAGAGATGGTACTAACCTCTTTGTATGTCTGACACATCTTTTACAACCACCTGTTGGAGAAACGGCAATGAATATTTTGCACAGAAATTACATAAAATCCATAAAAGTCATGTTCTGCAATAGTGGTCAAATCTGATATATTATTGTTGTATATTGCAACAAGTTGTCCTCATGGTTAACTGTTGAAAGATTCAGTGTTGTCTTTGAGGAAACACCACTCAATACAGTCAAAAGGAGAACGATCCACAGTCATTAGTTTCTACCGCCCGGATGATGTCATTACAGGAGAAGCAGGAGGAGAACGAGCTGCGGGCCCTGCCCCCACCTTCCGTGGGCCAGCTCCGGGCAGTTGACGCCGCAGTGCTGGAGACGGCCAGGCTCCAGGGCATCTCGGAGGGGGACTTCCAGCAGCGCCAGGCTGTGGTCCGTAGGATGGAGGAGACGGTCCAGCAGCAGCTCTCGGGTGAGTTGAAAACCCTCTGCTTTAAGTTATGCGTATGGTAACGATCCAACCAAAAACAAAAAGACAACCAAGTGAACTACCAAGACACAGACATAAAGGCCATACACACCAAACCCAAAAGACTCAAAGAACTAATGCCGACTGTCGCCATACCAGAGGAAATAAGTCTCCACACCAGCAGGTGGCGGTAGTCTGTATAAAATATACAATATTTAGTTGTGTTTCTGAAGAACAACCTTTTGTGTCTGTTCCCCTCCAGCTTGTTCCCTCCGCCTCTATGGCTCCTGCCTCACCAGGTTCGCCTTCAAGACGAGTGACGTCAACATCGACGTTTCTTACCCCGCAACGGTGGGTTATCCTGCCGCCGGCGACGTCCGGGTCCCGCTAGACTGGATGTAGTGAGACGTCACCGTTATGCACTAACGGAACACAGAATGTTCTGCACTTCCTCCAGGTTTAGTCCAGGCTTTGGATGCTGTGTCTGATGAATGAATAAATCTAAATCAAATGAGTTGTTCGGTGGTACACTGGGACAGCTGTCGTATTGTTGGTTTGTATTAAAACTGGGACTATTTGTGTCGTGGATAATGCTTCTAATTTCTGCCTCCTAATGTTCTTATCTTCTCAGATGACTCAACCTGACGTGCTGATCCAGGTTCTTGAAATCCTGAAGAAGAGTCGTAAGTCTTCTAAAGATGTCCTCAGTACTTGGCCGAACTTTATTCTCGAGGTCATGCCCCTTTTAAATCACTTCTGACATTCTCCTGATGGGAGTCCTAGAGTTAAATCATCAATAACCTCCTGGTTCTTCTGTTTTTATGCACCCAGCTCAATTCTTGGAGGTGGAGTCTGACTTCCACGCCAAAGTCCCTGTCGTGTTTTGTCGAGACGCCAGCAGGTCAGTGACTTATTGTCTGTTAAGCCTCTACTGGGTGGTTCTCCTACAACAAGTGATGGGTGGAATTCAATGAAACCTGCTGCGTGCCAGAAACCTAATGAATCCCAGAAGGTCCGCTCACTAAATAACCTGTGTATTTTTAAGTACAATTTTTTCGAATAGCGCGCTTTTTAGTAAAATTGTGATATTCTTTCGATATGTTAAGTGTTGAAAACGTTCTTGTAATATAATTAATGTACAATAAGGACGTATGTTGCATACCAGGAACAGGATGCATCTGCGTGCCTTTTCACATTTCATGTTATTGTCAAATTCTATTTCTTATCATTTTTGAATAAAGAAAAACCAAATGACATCCCTTAGTTAGGGTTAGGGGTTAGTATTAGGGTTAGTTATCCCTTAGTCAACGCTTGTTCACCGTTGGGTCTAAAGTACGAGTGTGTGACGTGTGTCTTGCTCTGCGTCCAGCCGTCTGCCCTGTAAGGTGAGCGCCGGTAACGACGTGGCCTGTCTCACCACCAACCACCTGGCTGCCCTGGCCAGACTGGAGCCCAGGCTGGTCCCTCTGGTGCTGGCCTTCCGCTACTGGGCCACGGTACGCCACGCGTCTCTGAGTTCTGGGACTGTAATGGTGATGATGGATGGATTTTAACTGTGGGTTTCCTTGAGTACATGACCTAATCCCCTACCCGCTCCTCAATTACTACACTACCTACATCCACTGCAATTCACTTTGGGCAAAGGTGTCTGCAGAATGATTAAATGGCGCAGTAGTAAATATGGTATATATCCATTATTTCAGTGTTGATTTGGATGATCTCGCAGTAGTTCAGTTCTATATTCTGAATCGACGTTGTCTATGTGTTGTAATCCCTGCGGTGCTGTGGTTTTAATCACTGCAGATGGGATTTCCTTCATGTCCTCATCCCTGCAGATTTGATCCCTCTTGTGTCCTAAACACGGCACCCGTGTTTTTACGTACCGATCCCTGAGTGTTTGTGTGCTCTAATCTGTGTGTATATGTATGTGCTCTAATCCCTGTGTGCGTCTGTGTTCCTTCCCTCCCGTGTGTTTCCGTGTTCCCCCAGCTTTGTCACATCGACTGCCAGGCGGAGGGAGGCATCCCGTCGTACTCGTTCGCCCTCATGGTCATCTTCTTCCTGCAGCAGCGGAGTGAGCCTGTCCTCCCCGTCTACCTGGGACACTGGGTATGTTCCGTTACACACTCAATTATAGTGTAGTGTTCAACTCCCGGCCGTAAGGCCCTGGGTTCAATCCCCCGTGTCTGTAGCCTACCTGCACGCACCCTTGAGCAAAATGTCTCGAGGTCCTGGAATATTGCTGTAAAGATGTTCCGGCACTGTGTTGGCTTTTACCTTTTTACACGGAACCAAAAAGTCCAGCATAACGGGACTGTGTGTGCGTTTACACAGCTTGCCGGCGTTCTGGAATCAGAGGCGCGACGTGTAACACAGACAGCGGTGGCGTCCAGTGTGATGTATAACGTACGCGTGGGGCAGCGACATTAAGGCCTTCTAAACAATAACAGCGGTCCTACAGTGGCGGATTCGTGCGAGCAACGTGTTTGTGCAATCAGAAATCCGCTGGAGGAGGAAGTGAAGAGATGCATTCACAGACAAAACACGGCATCAAAACGCTTCCCCCCCCGTCCCGGCAGTCTGGCTGTATGATGAAGATCAGACGTGACACCAGACCGGCGTTTTATAGCTCCAGAGTTAGATGTAGTTTTGATTTAGCAGCCTGTGCACTCAGAGTTGATCATGACTTTGTGAGTTGGACTCAAGCTCTCTCTCTCTCTTTCTCTCTCTCTCTGCTCTCCCAGATTGAAGGGTTCAATGTGAAGCGTGTGGATGAGTTCCACCTGACTGGGGTTTCTCTGGATGTCTTTGTGCGCTGGGAGCACAGACCCCCCAGCACCGCGGAGGGCAGGGCAGAGCACCGGGGAGAGCACCGGGTCGATGGCAAGCCCAAGCCAGAGCAGACCAGGGCGGATGGGGAGGGGCTGGTGAGTGACTCGCTCCAGGCCTCTGATGAGTAGGGGGTTGGCTACAGTCAGGCCTACAGTCAGGCCTACAGTCAGGCCTACAGTCAGGCCTACAGTCAGACCTACGGTCACCTACAGACAGGACTCAGTCATTTGTTTTGTTAGTTCATATTAGGGCTGGGCAATATGGATATTAAATGGATATTGTGATACAAGACTAGATATGGGCTTAGATTTTGAATATATGATATGGCACATTTTGATTTGGCATAAGTGTTCCTGGTTTTAAAGGATAAAGTGATGTAATCTTCTGAAATGACCAGACTGTTCTATTATTTACACTATTCTTAATAGAAGTTCTGAATAATGAAAGTACTTTTCATTTGTCAAGTATTGAACTATTACTTAAACTATTTATTTAGTGAATTACCAGAAAACATGCTATATCGTCTTGTATATCATTATCCAGATATTAAGTGAACATTTTAGAAGATTCTGGCCATATCGGCCAGCACTAGTTCATATGAATAAATGTTTCCACAGAACAAATGTAATTATTGCCTACATGTAGGTTACCAATGACGGTGAATAAATATGAATTGCTGTAATAATGAATGGAAGTTATGGTAAGGTACATTTAATACAAACAATCAAATCAATCAAAAGAGAGAGGAGTTCAGGTCCATGAAGCAGTCTTGACCACTGTAGCCCACCTGTGTGGCTAAGCTAACGGACACACCGCCGCCTGCCGCCCTCTACAGAGCCGCCTGACGCTGGGCCAGGGTGGAGGTCTGACGCTGGGCCAGGGTGGAGGTCTGTCCCTGGGCCAGGGCGGAGGTCTGTCCCTGGGCCAGCTGTGGCTGGAGCTGCTACGCTTCTACACGCTGGAGTTCTCCCTGGAGGACTACGTCATCAGCATCCGCCTCAAGGAGCTCCTGACCAGGGAGCAGAAGAATTGGCCACGCCGCAGGCTCGCCATCGAAGGTACAGACACAATCTGGGCTCTGGGATCGACTGGTCTGGTCTGACTCTTAATACCGTTTACCATCGTCACTTAGGAGATTGTTGTCGCAGGTAAGAGCTAGGGATCCTTATCCCAGACCCTTTCGACCAGGGGTTGAAACCGTCTGGTTCAATTTAAATTCACTGATTAAAACTCTGAATTTCAAATGTTTTCAGGCCGTATAAGGACAACGTAAAGATCATCCTCGTGTGTGTAAGTCTGCTGAATATAGAACACTGTGGTCCTTTTTCAGATCCGTTTGCCGTGAAGAGGAACGTGGCACGAAGCCTCAACAGCCAGATGGTGTTTGAGTACATCCAGGAACGCTTCCGCACGGCATACAAATACTTCGCCTGCCCCCAGAGTCTGAGCTCCAGGGGGCACCAGATAGGGGGCAAGCGGCCGGGCAGGAAGCCTGCCGCCGGGGTGGAGAAGAAGCCGGACGGGGAGGATGCTGGGAAAGCTGGTCAGAGGCAATTGAACGAGGATGAGGGAGAGGAGGAGGGCGGACCACGTGGGTCTACGAGGGGGAACGGGGAGTTGTTGGAGGGACGTCTGCAGGACATGGGGCTCAGCGAGGGGGAGAAGCCCGACGAGAAGAGGCATACCCTGGCTGCCAACGGCCTGCTGGACAGTGACTCTGAGGAAGAGGATGGTGATGATGATGAAGAGGAGGTGGAGGAGGAGGAAGAGGAGAACAGCGTCTCACAGAAGAACAGGCTTGTACTGCCAGAAGACCTGCACTATATATTCGATAGGATGATTTTCACGGGTGGAAAGGTAATTTGAATGACGCACACATAAAATATACTCCATCGCTAAGCTAGTTAAACTTAGCCATATCTGATACAACATGGGAATAACCAACAGAAAAATCTATTTAGTTCTTCAAAATAAAACCAGCCCATTATTGACATTGTCATTTGTTGAACTTCCATTGTCTTTGACTTCTTGTGTCTTTGACTTCCTGTGTCTCTTGACTTCCTGTGTCTTTGACTGTGTCGTTGACTTCCTCTGTTTGCCTCCCTGTGTCTTTGACTTCCTGTGTCCTTGACCTCTTCTGTTTGCCTTCCTGTGAGTTTTTTGTTTCCTGTGTCCTTGACTTCCACTCTTTGCTTTCCTGTGTCTTTGACTTCCTGTTAGTTTGCCTTCCTGGGTATATGACTTCCTGTGTCTTTGGTGTCTTCCTGTCCCCAGCCTCCGACGGTGGTGTGCAGCATCTGCAAGCGGGACGGTCATCTGAAGGACGAGTGTCCCGAGGACTTCAAGAAGATGGAGCTGAAGCCGCTGCCCCCCATGGGCGATCGCTTCCGGGACATCCTGGACGGCCTCTGCAGACTCTGCTACCGTACGTCCTCGACAGCACTATGCCACTTATTCATTTATGACATTTATTATGTATTAGTATTAGTCGTTAGAAGTGTTGTTGGGCAGTCATGTGGCCAAGCATTAGAATCCAACCTCGACAAGGACAGCGCCATCTCTGGTGAGACAACTTGTGTCACTTTGTTGTAGCTGATTGGTTAACAAGGTTGAATGACGATGATGATGATCACTTGTCATTAAAACAGTGGAAGGCAACAGAGCAGAGCAGGTTTAACCGTTTTAAAAAGTGCATTCAACAGATGATTCATATTAAACGGTGGTATATTATTCGATAATTACTAATGCCAACCTCACTTGTTTCACAAAATTATCCAGTGTCCCATCAGAAAGAAAGAATGAATGAATGTGTGATTGGTAAATATATCCAAGGTTTACCTCTGAACATCTGCTGTGTTTTTAGATGAACTTTCACCATCGTTGCTTGAGCAGCAGAAGAGGGAACAGATCCTGGTTGGTTTGGAGCGGTTCATCAGGAAGGAGTACAACGGTGAGCACTGGGTCTCCCAACGTCAGAACCTACCCCCCCAAAACCTAACATCAGTACCTACCCCCCAAGTCCTAACCCCAGTACCTACCCCCCAAATCCTAACCCCAGTACCTACCCCCCCAAATCCTAACGTCAGAACCTACCCCCCATATCCTAACCCCAGTACCTACCCCCCCAAATCCTAACGTCAGAACCTACCCCCCATATCCTAACCCCAGTACCTACCCCCAATCCACCGTCATGTTCAAATCTAGCATTGGATTAAACTCAACCCTTGTATTAAGATCATATGACCTGTAAACACATCATGATTCTCACTGAGTTTGCTGTCTCACGCCCCGACAGATAAAGCTCAGCTGTGTTTGTTCGGCTCCTCCAAGAACGGCTTTGGTTTCCGTGACAGCGACCTCGACATATGCATGACCCTGGAAGGTCACGACACCGCAGAGGTAAAGGATTTAATATACTGTAGCTTTATAGGTACAGTTTAGTACACATTTGTTGAAGCTAAGGTCAGTCTGACATCCATGCATTGAGTCAGGGTGTTTAGAAGGCAGGTGGTTCTAGGAGGCTGAACCACGTCCACTTTGTCAAATCTGTTATTACAGAAGTTAAACTGTAAAGAGATCATCGAAGGACTTGCCAAAGTGCTCAAGAAGCATACCGGTATGTCGACTCTCTACTAATTTACACATTACTTATGTAAATATATACATATATTAACATATTTAGAGGTGTACTTCACTGTCTTGTTGTAATTAGTTGATCGTATTTTTTTATAGAAAGTTAGGATTATGATTACTGTAAATAAAGCTATTGTTACCTGCATATATTTCTGTATTCATGCCCATTGCTGTGTGTCTCCAGGTCTGAAGAACATCCTGCCCATCACCACAGCTAAAGTGCCTATCGTGAAGTTTGAGCACCGGCAGAGCAGCCTGGAGGGAGACATCAGTCTGTACAACACCCTGGTGAGACTTCACACCACAGCTCCTGGTGCTGCTAGCAACGTCTGTCGATTTATGTCTTTTAAGTGTCCTGTCAATTTGAATTGGCCCAAATAATGTCCATGATGATATTTGTATTTGTAAGTCGTGTGTGCGTACAACATAGGTCTGTGCCGTATTAGAATCTGTCCTGTATTGTTTCAGTGATGTACTCTAAGGTGTACTGTGTGTTTCAGGCTCAACACAACACCAGGATGCTGGCCACCTACGCTGCCATCGACCCCAGAGTCCAGTTCCTGGGCTACACCATGAAGGTGTTTGCTAAGGTACCAGACACACGCCAGACACCACACAGTGTACCAGACACACACTAGACAACACACTCTGTACCAGACACACACTAGACGCCACACTCTGTACTAGACGCACACTAGACACCACACTCTGTACCAGACCCACTAGACACCACACTCTGTACTAGACGCACACTAGACACCACACTCTGTACCAGACACACACTAGACACCACACTCTGTACCAGACACACACTAGACACCACACTCTGTACCAGACACACTAGACACCACACTCTGTACTAGACGCACACTAGACACCACACTCTGTACCAGACCCACTAGACACCACACTCTGTACTAGACGCACACTAGACACCACACTCTGTACCAGACACACTCGACACCACACTCTGTACCAGACACACACTAGACACCACACTCTGTACCAGACACACTAGACACCACACTCTGTACTGGACGCACACTAGACACCACACTCTGTACCAGACGCACACTAGACAACCAGACACACACTAGACACCACACTCTGTACCAGACACACACTAGACACCACACTCTGTACCAGACACACACTAGACACCACACTCTGTACCAGACAAACACTAGACACCACACTCTGTACCAGACACACTAGACACTACACTCTGTACCAGACACACACTAGACACCACACTCTGTACCAGACACACACTAGACACCACACTCTGTACCAGACACACACTAGACACCACACTCTGTACCAGACACACACTAGACAATCATCCCACCACTTCTGGCCAATCAAAGTGTTTGTTACATTGGTTTCTGACCAATCAACGTATTTGTTACATATTAAATAAGATAACATTTTGTTATTCCTGGGAAGGAAATTCGGGAATGCTAATTCAGGTGCACATACATATATTTTTCTGTGAAATAGTCCATCTCCTGTGCTTAGATTGATAGTTAGGTACTTTTCTGCCCTGAGG
The DNA here is from genome assembly GCA_900302375.1 of Bathygadus melanobranchus. NCBI lineage: Eukaryota > Metazoa > Chordata > Actinopteri > Gadiformes > Macrouridae > Bathygadus > Bathygadus melanobranchus. The sequence goes on from OMKP01080818.1 coordinate 16,643, forward strand.
GGAAACTAAGGTAATGAATAAGTTAATTAGTCGAGTTAAATGAATAAAAACCAAATTAAAAACATAATAGAAAGTTTAGAAACACAGCAGGGATCTAATGTAATCTAATATAACAGACGTATGATAATGGGATATTATAGGTATATTAACTTATGCTCCTTTTTACCATAATTCCACTCATATCTGGTCGAGTTTGGAAACTTCAGTCATAGTTGCCTCTGATAGCGTTTGGATTGTGTGCTTAAATGTTCTCAGCCTCACTTCTGGGCGGCCTTGGACAGAGAAGTGTCTGCTGAACGCCTAAATGAATAAATAACGACATTAATGTAAACGTTTGTGTGCTCCCAGCGCTGTGACATCGGGGACGCGTCCCGGGGCAGTCTGTCGTCCTACGCCTACATCCTCATGGTGCTCTACTTCCTGCAGCAGAGACAGCCTCCCGTCATCCCCGTCCTGCAAGAGGTATCGCTACCCGCCATCCAGCTACATGCTATCGCATAGGCTACATGCTATGGTAAAGGCTACTACTGCTACCACAGAGGCGCTGCACTATTGCAGAGGCTACATGCCGTCTCACGTGCTACATGCTAGCCCAAGATGGCCGACTAGCTGAGCCGAATATAAAAAAATTGTTGTACGGCAACTAGAAGGTTGCCGGTTCGATCCCCGGCTCCGCCTAAGTGTCGAGTTGTCCCTGAGCGAGACACCTACTGCTCCGATGAGCTGGCTCTCGCGCAAAGCGCTTTGGATAAAAGCACTATATAAATGAAATCCATTTACCATTTAAACTGAATTTGGCTCCGTAATGTCGATTTCAATGAAACATTGATGTTAAAAGTCTCCTACTGAGATAGCGTTGCTCTCTGTGGGGTCCAGATATTCGATGGGAGCAACGTTCCAGAGTGCATGGTGGATGGATGGAACGCTTTCTTCTTCAATGACATTGATGACCTGGTAAGTTCTGGCAAAACTACCTACCTACCTACCTACCTACCTATATACTTGATCACCAACCAGCATAGCTACCAACCTACCTTCCTACTTAAAAATAATATACTGCACTTAGTAGTTGAGTGTAAAGCCCCCCCCCCCATATTGAATCGTCAAGTGATTTACAAGTAGCTGAAAATAATGATTGGGTGCCAAGTTTATTAGCCACTTTCCTGTGGAGGACTGCTATATATGTGTGTGTGTTCCTCCCGGCCACACAGCGGCGCCGTCTGCCCGAGCTGCAGCAGAACAAGGAGTCCGTCGGGGAGCTGTGGCTAGGCCTGCTGCGCTTTTACACTGAAGAGTTCGACTTCAAGGAGCACGTGATCAGCATCCGCCAGAGGAAGCGCCTCACCACCTTCGAGAAACAGTGGACCAGCAAGTGCATCGCCATCGAAGGTGATCCTCTCAACGCAACGCTGCTTCCACGCCCCTCTCTGCCAGAGTGTCAGGTTTAGAAAATAAAAGTCCCCCCCAGTTGTGAGGGCAGCTGTCAGGTTTAGAAAATAAAAGTCCCTTTCCAGTAGTGGGAGAGGGATGCTGTCTGGTTTATAAAATAAGTCACATTTAGTAAATATAACGCGCTCCCCAGTAATGGTAGAGGTTAGGTTTAGAAAATAAAAGCCTCCATTTCCCCTCCCTGTGTTTTGAGTCGACCATCTGGATTTGATAATTGACAACAACCCAGGGGTACGGCTAATGATTCAACTCTGTGGACTGGGAGGTTGAAAGCTTGTAATTGTGTAAACCAGAAAGTGGTTCTCGCCAGCGTAACAACAGTGTTCTGTGTTCTGTTGTTGGAACCTCACACCGCCGTCTGCCCCCACAGACCCCTTCGACCTGAACCACAACCTTGGTGCCGGAGTTTCACGCAAAAGTACGTACTCACACACACACACACACACACACACACACACACACGTGCTGTGTGTGCGCTCGATCCATGCATTTACTAGGAGACATTTTGTCGGGACTGTCGGCGCGTTCGTCCGATCTTAACTCTTCGCTCTTCTTCAGTGACCAACTTCATCATGAAGGCCTTCATCAACGGCAGGAAGTTGTTTGGCACACCGTTCTATCCACACCCTGGCACGGAGGCGGTGAGTCCCCCCAGACACTCTGAACATTACATTTTACTGTCATCGATCTATTCCATCTCATGTTCTATGATCTTCTACGGTCCCTTATTTTGAAATGTGATTTGACTGCTTCCTGTTTTCAGGACTACTTCTTTGACTCCAAAGTGCTGACGGACGGCGAGCTGGCGCCCAACGACCGCTGCTGTCGGATCTGTGGGAAGATCGGCCATTACATGAAGGACTGTCCCAAGAGACGCAGGTGTGTCCAATAGGAGGCGCTCTACTCCCTGTTCTGTCCCGTTGGACATCCCTCAGTACAGCAGGACATAGTGGGGCTGGGCCACTCCCTGTTCTGTCCTGTTGGACATCCCCCAGTACAGCAGGGCATAGTGGGGCTGGGCCACTCCCTGTTCTGTCCTGTTGGACATCCCCCAGTACAGCAGGACATAGTGGGGCTGGGTTTGGTATGGGGAATATTCCTACAAATGTTGGTGAATGTGTTTGAGAGGGTGTGTGCTTGTGAAAGGGTGAATGTGTAAGTGGCTGAATGTGTGTGTGTTGCAGGGTGACTGTGTGTGTGTGTGTTTGTGTTTGTGGCAGGCTGAGTGTGTTCATGACAGGTGTGAGGAGTGTAAAGCTAGCAGGGTAACATGCTGTGTTTCCTGCTCCTCCAGGGTGAAGAAGAAGGAGGGGGAGAAGGAGGAAGACGTGAGGGGGGAGGAGGAGCGGGAGCCCAGGGAGAGACGCTGCTTCCAGTGTGGGGACATGGGCCACGTCCGCAGGGACTGTCCTGACTACAGACACCTCCGCCAGAGGGCCCCCGGGGGACCAGGTATATATATGCACGCATGCACACACACAAAATGTCTCACATGTTCTCTCACATATGCTCACACACGTGCATGCTTGCACATGACATGCACACACACACACACACACAGCCACATGCTCACACACACACACAGCCACATGCTCACACACACACACACACACACACAGCCACATGCTCACACATATAGCACTGAACAGGATTTGACCTTGAACTGTTAATACATACACTTCTGAAGATTTAAGACTGGATTTCAGATCAAGAGTGGAGCAGGCCAGGTGTGGAAGCTCTTCAGAAGAGTCTGCTGTTGAGCTGCTCTGAACTAGAGCTGCACGATTATGACAACAATGATAATACCGATTATTTTGCGATTATCGATTCAATTAATATTCTGTAGCGCCTGTTGTGTATATAAAAAAACTATAATATTAAAGCAATGCTGAGTATTAAGGGTTTGTAATTTGACAATTAATGTAACAAATGGTATTATTTATGCTTTTAGAATCTTTACATTTAAAAAACAAATGAATTGACGATTTGTTGATTGCAAAGGCAGACATTGCGATTTCAAAGACTGTGCAGCCCTAGTCTGGACTAAGATACAGTATTTTAAGCGCTAAGCCGTGGCCAGTAGGGGGCAGTACAGTGTATAGAGCTACATGTGCTAATGGAGATCTGTATTGTTTGTTTCCCCAGCGGCCCACATGGTACGCACCATGGTGAGCTCTCATTCCATCCCTATCCCCCAGTCAGACCGCACCACCAGGACCAGGCAGACTTCTGAATGCGTGAGTCCTGATTCGCAGGAGTTTTATAATAATATAAACTGTCAGTGTGTTGAGGATGTTGACCACGTTTCCATGGCACTCACCTCCTTCTTTGTGTTTCCTGGC
>OMKP01080819.1:0-11535 GCA_900302375.1 Bathygadus melanobranchus
TAGCTGAGGGGCAGCAAAGGACTGTCTCTGATTACAGTAGTTGTGGTGGATGTGTTGAGCGCTCGCCCCCGAGTGTCGGTCAGAACACGATGCCAGACGATGGTGCACAGTTCCATAAACTTTATTGGGAATTTGTGTCAGCACAGTACAATAGGGGCCTTGGGTTAGACGGATGGACAAGTGATGGGTGTTACTGAATGTGGTCTGAAATGAAACAGATACAGATACATACATTATAATACATACACATATCAACACAGGCACGCCATCAAAGTGCAAAGGAAAATAGTGCTGCACTGCCCTCTACTGGCTTAACAAATCCTAACTAAACATCCATAGCGGCACTGCCGGTAAGACAGCACACAATGTGCGCGAATAATCTTCCCCGTGTACACTCCAAATAACAACCAAACTCATAAAGAAATGGTACCACTTACTTTAAATCACGTACGCACAGACACCGCACACCTGGCTCCGCTAACTTAAATAACCAAACTAAAGCCGTAGAACAAAGACGGCAGCCGGCCTATTGCATTTCTCTCTCTCTCGAGTGGCGCCCAGAATGCAACACGCCTTTAACGGGTGTGCTTAATTTAGTCAGACCATGTGATTGGCCAATTATCCTAGCCTTTCTAACAGGCGGTAACCCAAGCCTTTAGGGGCGGTTGTCATGGGTGGAGAAGTGACGGCACACTTTAGGGATCAGCCATGACATACTACCACAAACAGCAGGAAACCAGTCAAACTAGTCAACCATCTTGCATGCAGTATGTCGGTTATTGATGGCCTGGTCTTTTTCCAGACTTCTGGTTCTATCCTCATATGGATAGTTCTATTGCTGCTGTTCCTCTATCTCCTGTCTTCCAGACAGGGTTTCCATGAACACAAGAAAGAGCCTCCAGGACCCAGAGGACTGCCCCTTCTTGGAAACCTCTTGCAGTTGGATCTAAGCAGGCCACATAACACCCTTTATGAGGTATGTTTGTACTGAGAGGCTGTCATACAGTATACGTGTGCTGCTGAAGGCAAGTGAGCATGCTCATTGGATAGCTGGGTGTTGCACACACAGTATATGGTATATAGGCTGGTATGGACATGCCCCTACCAATGTCAACGGACTACCGAATAGACCCCACCAATATTTGAGCAATCTCAAAAGCATTTAAAAAAAATGTTCCACAATGATTGACATTAAAAGGTGCTGGAAAATTAAAAGAAAAAGAGAGAAATTCTTTTTTTCATAAAAAATGGACTCAAGTATATATCCAGCTCTTGCTCCAATGTTCAATACTGTCTTACAGCCTCAAAATATTGTTTGAACAATCTGTTATTTCAACACTGAATCAGCCTTTACCATATATTACTGTCAATTAATCCAACCATCTTTCCACCATTTGCAATTCATCAATAAAACTTTCAATCAACGTTAATTCATTGTCGGAGATGGTGTAAAACACAGCTAGCAAGTTCAACGTTAAATCAACAAGATTAATGTTGATTCAACACTTTTGGTTGTGTTGCTATCTGTGTTACGACTCCAATCCGCCCCTTTAAAGACTTGGATCCTTAACTGTCTGCTTTTTATTAACGAGGCGTGAATCCCATGGTATGTTGAACATATTTTCCATTTCTGGCTTTTGCCAGATCGTTCTGGCCAGGACATTTCATACTTCGCGAGAACTCTCCTCGCCCCAGAAAGGTCTCATGGGGGACAGCCGAAGGAGCGTGAATCAGGCTCTCTATACAGCCTGTAGCTCTATACAGCCTGTAGCTCTATACAGCTACAGGCTGATCAAGGATCAACGCATCAATCCGGGTATTTTTCCCTTACGAAGGTCACTGATAATCTTTTTCACCCTCCTTATTGACCTGGAATTATAGATATCCTGAAGGCCCTGTAAGGTGCACAGGTCACTGCTGATGGTCCTCTGCTGCTCTGATGACTTTTGAGTCTGGCCTTATCCTGGACATTTGCAGACTCATACCAGACAGTTATTAAACGAGGACAGGATGGAAGGGTCACTGTTTTTCATCAGTAGCACACAGGGTCTTCCATGAGGCATAGCCTATTCACATTGTTTAATACATTGTTTTTAAGAAATTGTTTAATATATACATTTCATTTACACCCATAATACATTTAAAAGAATTGGACGTATCTTGTTGAAATGCATTTTAGTTAGGGCAGGGTACTTTGTGATTGGCCGATCAGAGTGCTGCTGCCCAAATTCCCTAAATGTTTTCAAATTGTATATTTGCTTATGTTGTGGAATGAATATTTACATTTTGTGGACGCTTCAATGTCATTGTCTAACATTATGAATGACAGAATGATTTGAATGTTTGACATTTGTTTACTTTTGGTGTATAGCATTAGCATATAGCATTCTGTTATATGGATGTGTAGGCCTATATGGGTTAATCCATAACATTACTTTATAATATGCAAAGTCACTAACTATATTATCTTTTTGGATGTGGTTTTAAGCACATTTGAAGAAATTGTTTGAAATTGTATTCTATATACTCTACTTATATTCTTACTTAATATCTACTACAACTACAGCTCTCCAAGAAATATGGATCAGTGTTCACAGTGTATTTTGGACCCCAGAAAGTGCTTGTCCTGGCTGGGTACAAAACAGTCAAACAGGCTCTGGTGAACCATGCAGATGAATTTGGAGGCAGACACATCTCCCCTATTTCTCATGACATCAACCAACAACACGGTATGGCATTGTAAAACCAGTGACGTGCAGGGGTGGGTGGCACGGACTACTACTGCAACAGCATCTGCTTAAAACTTAATTTTAAAGGGCCCCTGCTTTTTTAAAAGGCTTGTTATCATCCACACTTGGTGGTTTGACTTTCTATTCCAAATTGTATGAATCCTGCAATATCATGGTAGCACTAGATATGCTTTTTGCAATGTATATATTATTATTTTTATTATTATTAATCGATTTTATCGATTATCATAAATCAGCATTTTATTATGTACAGGTATACATTAAAAAACACATTGCTTGTTTTCATAAAGCTATTGTGAGACATTTCCAGCACATGCAGCAGTTACATTTGACATTGAGTGCAAATGTCAACTGTTGGATTTGTTTCCCAGGCATTTTGTTTTCAAATGGAGACAATTGGAAAGAGATGAGGCGGTTTTCCCTGTCGAACCTGAGAGATTTTGGGATGGGCAAGAAAACGGCCGAGGAGAAAATCCTAGAGGAATGCCACTATCTAATAGAGGTGTTTGAGAAGCACAAAGGTAGAGCTTCTTCTTCACTAAATGTGTCTTACTACTAACTGCTCCTTCACCTCACGATTGCCCTTTCAATGTTTACTCACTTAACAGGTCAGCCATTTGAGACATCGCGACCATTGAACCATGCTGCTTCCAATATAATCTCATCTATTGTGTATGGTAGCAGATTTGATTACAATGACCCACAGTTTATAGGAATGGTGAAAAGGGCAAATGATAATATACGCATTTTTGGCACTGCAGCAATACAGGTAAGCATAACAAAATTAGGTCACAAAAATGTAATTCAATTGTTCAAAATCAAAAGGTTTTCTTCTTAAAGTCGGAAGTCGGCAGTTGGATTGTGATGCAGTTCATGTATTCATTGTGTTTATTGTGCATTTTTGTGAGTGGAACATTTTCTTATTATGTTTCTACTTGTGATGACAAGTTGTGCAACATTTTTCCCTGGCTGGGAAAATGGATGAAGACTCGTAAACTCCTGAGCAGCAATGATGAACTTCAGGTCAGTAATTTCAAGGAAATAATCCATCAACTGAAAACCACCCTGAACCTGCAGATGTCCAGGTGTCTCATCGACTCATTTCTGATCCGTAAACAGAATGATGAGGTACAACAAGTCTTGATCATATAAAGCAACCTCGTTTAGAGCCACAAAACGTACACGTGTGAGTTACAGTATATGTATGGTCTCTACGTTAATACAGGACTCCCGTGTCACAGACTCCCACTACCATGAGAAGAATCTGATACGAGTAGTCGGCAACCTATTTGCTGCTGGTACCGATACCACGGCAACCACACTGAAATGGGCTCTGCTTTTCATGGCCAAGTATCCACAAATTCAAGGAAAGAAAGACATTCATATCACACATATTTTTTGGATTATGTTATCCAGCACTATGAAATTGTAGGCCTACTTAGTGATTAAAAACAAATTTCATGTGATTTTTTTTGCTGAGTTGTGATTTCCTTTCTGTACATCCATCCCCTAGCCCAGGTCAAGGAGGAGCTGATCAGGGAGTTAGGGAGTCGTCCGGTCAGCGTAGAGGACAGGAAGAAGCTGCCCTACACTGATGCCGTCATCCATGAGACCCAAAGACTGGCTAGTATTCTCCCTGTGGCCCTTCCTCACATCACAACTCGGGATGTCACCTTTCAGGGATTTTTCATCAGAAAGGTCAGACCCAGTGAAAGTGGTTTGTTCTGTCTTTTTTTTACCAATGACGTTGAACATGAATCTTAAGTTAAAGACAACACAAGATGCATTCAGAGTGTATTTTACTTCCGTTCACTATGGCCCCTCAACAGCCGTTTTTTAATCTCGCTTGTAACTATTAAAAAAATGTGTTCAAACCGGTTACACAAAGGGCACAACACACTCACAATCTCATGTCTCAGCCAGTTTAGACGTACAGTTTATGGGAAATCCCTGCTTGATATGCACACGCATATGTTGACACGTGTTGTGTCAAGTAAGATGTTAAGTGAGATGGTAAACATTGAAAGGGCAATTGTGAGTTGAAGGAGCATTTAGTAAAGAAGAAGCTCTACCTTTAGAAATGACAGTCTCGTACATTTTCATTTCATTTCATTGATTTGTTACATTTTAACATAACGGCAGTCTGGACGCAAACTTGAAAGTGTTGTCAAGCACTGACTCATGACTTATGTTGTCTCTGTTGCCAAGGGGACCATTGTGTATCCATTACTGATGTCGGTCCTTCATGATGAAAGTGAATGGGAAACCCCAAGCACGTTCAACCCTGCACACTTCCTAGACGTGCATGGCAAATTTGTGAAGAGAGATGCGTTCATGCCCTTTTCTGTTGGTACGGTATATCCATGTACACATCCATATCGGGTAGAATTCTTATTTTCAAATGAATTGGATCCGAAAATACCAAAAATAAATGGATTGCATTTTGAAATTGTCCAAGGTCGCAGGGCGTGTCTGGGCGAGAGTTTGGCCAGGATGGAGCTCTTCCTCTTCTTCGCCGCCCTCCTTCAGCGCTTCCACTTCACTCCTCCACCTGGGGTAACAGAGGAGGAGCTGGATCTGACCCCAGCAGTGGGCTTCACCCTCAATCCCTCACCCCACCAGTTGTGTGCTGTCGGTCGTGTCTAAAGAGCAGCTATTATTAGATACAAATGTCAACGTCATCATTAAAGGTGCTGTATGTAAGACTCAAGAGTTGTATTGAGGTAGAGAGCAAAGAGAGCAAGATTTTGCAACTAAAAGAAAACAAAACAAAAAAATTGATTTCGAAAACTAAACACAGAAGAGATTCCCAAATAAATCTATGTATAAGAAACACTGGACATTGCCCCCTAATGCCCCCCCCTTACGCTGACACGTCACTTGTTAATAGCTGACAGGTGGTTATGCATTTCTAAGAAATGACACTCAAATAATAGCTCTTAAATCCTACCTACAGCACCTTTTAAGAGAAGAATGTAATCGTAGCCATAAGTAGTATAAATGTATACAAAGCATATAATGGAATGGAAATCCTTAGTAGTAGTACAAGTAATATGAATCTTAAAGTAACAACACCAAACGGCATTAGGGCTGCAACTAAATCATTTTCATAGTTGTTAAATGGATTAATCATTTAGTCTTTAACATGTCAAATAATAGCAAATGTCATCACAAGTTACCAAATGTTTGTCCAAAGTGATGTCTTAAATGTGCTTGATTTATCTAACAAGTAGCCAAGAAAAACGAAGCTACTCCTTTTATAATGATCCATGAACCAAATAATTGAGTTGAACTACAACATTAAGCAGCAAATGTTGATGATAAATAACAATAGCGATAATTGATGATTTGACTTGATACTTTTTCTGTTGATCAACAAATTAATGAATCGACCAAACGTTGCAGCCCATTGCTCCTTACATAGGATGGCTTAAAGGTGCAGTGTGTAGGATTTAGGGGCATCTAGTGGTGAGATTGCAACCAACTGAATTACCCCTTCCAAGCATGTAGGAGAACTACGGTGCCAGTAGCTACTTTCAATATCATCGTCTATGATCAAATCGGTCAAGTGATGTAGGTTCCTTTACATAGATTGATTTTAGAAGAATTGATTTAGTCATTTAGTCTGTAAAACTATAGGTCATAGCTTATATGTAAGATAGCGAATATTATTGTTACTTCCTCATTGTTTTATTGCTAACATTTGTCCATTCGGGGCTACTGTAGAAACATGGCAAGGCTATGGCGCTCCCTATGTGGATATGAAGGGTTCATTCTAAGCTAACGAAACAACTATTCTTAGTTTCAGGTGATTATACACTAATGAAAACAGTGATGAATATTATGTTCCATTTCTGCCAATTGATCCCCCTAAAATCCTACAAAATGCTCCTATATTGCAGAAAATGAATTACCCCACAGGGATTAACGGTCTTTTATTTGTAACCCGTCTAAGAATTGGTCATTGAAGTCTCCCTATTTCCTATCTGGGATTAATAAAGTGTCAATTACACATTACTTATCTCAATTACACGTTACTTATCTCAATTACACGTTACTTATCTCAATTACACATTACATGAAATAGCCAAACATCTGCTGCATAATGAGTGAGAAACACTAACATTATTTCAATATAGGAAGAACAAGAAGGAGCAAAGTAGTTTATTCATAAATTGAGGACATGACATCAACAAAAAAAAAGGTGCCATGTCATGAATATGGAACTAAAGGAAACTAATTAAAAAATAATTACAATTGTATTTATTTCAAAATAAATGTGTATGGTCATTTACAATTGACAGTTGCTTTGTTTTTTCATGTCCATTTACTTAAAACAAACAAACAAGCTCAGATGTATAGATTACTCTGGATTTGATTTGTTTGAACAAACTTGTGGATTGTGTCAGCACTCGGCATGGGGCCAACCTGGAGAAAAAAAATGTCAGATGAGTTTTAAAAACATTTTATTCTAACTATAACTGTATGTATGTATGTATGTATGCAGGACGCTCACCTTGACATCCCCAACACCAGTGAATGCTAGTTTGTAGGTCTCCATGGTGACTGAGTCAGGGCTGGAGGCGTCGCTGTAACATTGGTAGGCAACGGTAGGTATTTGGTTGACCTGGCAATGGCTGAGCACTGAGGACAGAATGGAATCATGATTTTACAATAACTAAACATGTACATGTTTTGCATTTATACGAATGAACACAGACACTGCTCGAACTAAATATGCTAACATGGAAGTATATTACAATGAAAGATGTCATGCAATTGTTTTATACAGAACTGGTAGCAAATGTTTGTAGTGGTTACAACCCACAATATGGTCACGTATCAATATTGGACCATAGATTATGTCAAATTCAATTTCAATGTTTACATAAATGTATAATGTCATTTTAAAGGTGATATATGTAACAATGACACAAAGTGTTTCAAATGGGTACTGCAGTCAACATTCATAATATTGGAGAGTTGTCTAGTGAACTAAAGACTAGGAAAATCGCTGGTCTGTGGCAGTTCTACACTCATTAGATAATATTTATTGTGTACATAACCCTAACGTTTCCGCTACATTAATTACAAGACAGTAGAACATTTTGAAATCAAACCAGTACTTTACCTGCAGCTTGGATTCCAGTGAATATATTAGGCTGCTCAAGAAGAGGACATGGAGGGTTTATTGTAGAGGAATTGGTCTTGAGGCATAGCAGAAAGAGGGTGGAGCTCCTACAAGCAACGTCAGTGTTTTTGTACTCGGCCACAGGGCTGTCTGACAGCACTGTCACACTAAGCCCATCCTTCTGGAAACAGCCAAACACCTATCAGGAAAAGAAAGCCATGTTCATTGGTTAGTGAAAATTCATTTTCCAATTGCTTGATATTATAGATTCTGACCATCTGAGTCACATTGCGATGATGTAGAGGAATGCTATAAAACCTAATTGTCAACATAGGCTTTCAAGGGAGAGCCATAATGTGCTGGAAATCATCTAAAAAATCTAAGAATAACTCATATATATTGAATATTTGTAAATTAATAATTACATTGAATTCATACATATTTCAATAGTTGAAAGCTAGATAGTTTTTATGCTTGCTATGGTCAATAGTGGTTAAAAAATGTACAGCATTTATTTACCTTTTCAGTCCACTGAAACTGCTGGTCTTCTTCTATGTAGCCACTGATTTTGCATATGATAACCTTGAAAGTAAAAAAAACTCAAATTAATTATTCACCTCAGCACCTCAACTTGTTCAAAATACATTCTCTCATAATATTTTCTGAGCAATTTATCTGGAATTGCCACTGATACGATCACTTTTTGGAACCCCAATATACAGTCAGCGGCCACTTTATTAGGTAGACCTTTCCAATACTGGGTAGCACGGCAGAGGCACGGCAGATGTACGACTGGGTAGCAGGGGACCAGGGACCTCGACACTACCGCACTATATTAGCTAGTGGGGACCAGGGATGGAACCAGCAACCTTCCGGTTGCCAGACAACCGCTCAACCTCCTGAGCTACTGCCGCACACAGATATCCAGATAAGGCAGCCACTGAGTGTATATTCTGGCAATATACTGGTTGGCGCTTAGTCAACTAATTCTAACACATTTTTAAAAACCAAATGCAAGAACAAAGATAAACTGTACAAGAATAATGTGGTGATAATAAAACACATGCAACGTCAACACTGATCTAGTTAAATGACTTACTGCAGGGACGTCCTTGTTTCTGTAGAAAACACACGCTGGTTCAGTGCTAGTTTGCCCACCGATATCTTGATTCCCCTCCTTGCGAAGTGAAGCACGGCCAACTTCCTCCCAGCTCGCCGAGGTGAGCACATACAGCGACAGAAAACCTAGTAAGAGTCATGCAACAAAATTGTGATAAAAACAAGTGCATGTTGTGTATGTACGCAGAATGCTATGAAGAGGCCAGTTGGTAAACTAAACCGACACACACACACACACCTTTGGTCAAAATAAGAGCATATGAACCACACACAAATGGCATGACAGCAATTGAGTGTACACAGAAGATCAGGGGAAATTAAGGATAATCCTTGTACTGTTTTCTCTGTATTTCCCATGTTCATATTTTATACTGCTGATAATGAACTGAAAGCTCTAATGACTATAATGGATCTATTGCTAATGGATCAAAAATACAGTTCATACACCAAAGAACAAAATACCTGTGTCACTTAAACTGTAAAAATGAACGCATGATTCCCCGACTTCAGAATGACACAACCAACCAGTTATGAACGAAAAATGCAAATTAATTTGGTTTCCATAAAATACAAAAATACTTACTTGCTGCATTCCTGCCAACTGCTATGACTAAGTTTGTACACTGCATCAAATGACCCGACTGACACCACTCCAGATGCACCTCCCTGTTGAAAGAAACAAAAAGAAGTAAATGTGTGAATGAGGCACAGATGTATCATGCAGTTAAGATAATCCATACATTTTAAGGTGGGGAAACAATCTCCACCAATGTACGCATATTGAAGCCAGTTAGCTTGTATTTTATAGTGATTCACTGCACTGCCCACATCGTTTTATTACTCATTATTATTACTCTACTGTTGTACAGCTAGCGGGACGCACTTCTAAACAGTGATTGTAATGTTATATCAATTGGGAACATTTTAAAACGTGAGACGTAACCCTAACCCTATTGTTCTGTGTTTAGGGCAGGGTACTTTGTAATTCTATAGAGAGGAGTGCTGCTGCCCAACGGCGTCACTTGGAAGCCCCGTCTCATCAGCAGGTATACACAGACAGGCACACGTGTCTTTAGTTCCTTTAGTATTGTACTGTTTTTAATATCTTCCTGCCCAGGAATTGCATATGTACCCACTGAAGCATATGTATATTTTAGATATATAGCTAACTCTGGCCCAAAGGTTGTGTTGTGCATGTTGTGAGACACAATAGTATTTTTGGTTGAAATGCCTATCCCTACTGTGTATACCAGGGACTGGACTAGTTTCTGCATGTTTTCTCCGCTGTAGGTGACATTGTCACCTACAGAGAAGCAACTTGACACCAGAGCATGTGGCTCAGCTCTTGTAAATGGTAAATGGTTCATTAACAAACCTGAGTAGTAAAGTACTAGGTGTTTATTTCATGTAGTTTCGCTACCATCTAACTTGACCCATAGCCAAGGCATTTTTCCTCAAAAGACAATTAAGGATTGGGTTACCATGATGTAATGTGTGTAATGACACTTAAAACCCATGTAACCCAAGTTGCATACACTCACTTACACAAATGTGGAATCACACCTAGCTATCGCTGATGACACAATGGCTTGCAAGTGCTTATGCTCCCAGTGAGTTGTGGGCGGATTCTTATGTTCTAGTCTACATAGTTTTAGTTTTGATTGGAAATGGTAATAAGACAAGCACAAAAACAAGAACTTGGTGGCACGAACTGGGGAACCAATAGTCATGTTTTATAGTATTTACATATAGGCAGATATGGCAGCCCAATATAACGGCTGGTCCCATGCTGGACACCCCATCAAAACATGCCACCGCTGCAAGAGGCATATTAACACCTTGTCACGTGTCAAATATGTATTTTCGGAGTTATAACGTGTACTTTCGGTTTGCCGATACTGTCCGCAACTGTTTTAATAGAAGACATATATATATATAAATGACTGGCGAGTCCGCGGGGGATTAAAAGACAAAGGGTTTCCAGTGTGCCTCTAAAGAGGCCCGCAGAACTCAACCGCATCGCTAATACATGTGCGTGATCCTAGTATACACATTACGATTCAAGTCATAGATTGATCACCTCTTTTCGTCTAGCTCTTCGAGGATGTCTTCATCTTCTTCGTTTTCATCTTCCTCGACTTCTCCCACGGCACGTGAGTGCACAGACAGAATCTCTCCGAAGAAAGTGGCCATCTTCACCTGTTTTGACAACTTTGATTTGACACAACGACACAAATATTGCCGTTTTCCTGCTTACACTAATTCGTCCTCTTCTGGTCCATTCATTCGCTTAACCAAACGTTTGGTGTCGCACGTACCGCCTCTCACCGGCCTGGAGCGCGTACCGCTTCACAGGATTACAATATCAACTATTAGGTGCATACCGCCACCTACCGTACCGGAGTGTGTGGAAGAGGGTGTAGTTCACATTAGTTTATTACTAATACAATTACTATAATGTGTTACGTAATCCGGTGTTCATTAAGAAATATATCACACATCTGTTTCCCACGTCTTAACTCCACTTGTTCATAT
>OMKP01080824.1:0-14696 GCA_900302375.1 Bathygadus melanobranchus
GAAATTCACACGTTTTATTGACTGATTTTGGGGAGAGAGAGATAGTTTTTCTACTAGCCATAGCCAATCCGCAGTCGTTGGAGTTACGACGTCTGTTTCACAAGTAGCCAGTTTACACTGAATGTTTCAAAAGGAGCCAGTTTACACTGAATGCAGATGAATAAAAAGCTACTACCTACTTATTTATTTACTTTTACTTTTATTTATAATAAAGCTTCTACCTACCCGTCCATCTGTCATGTGCCTGTATGTCTATGTCCCCAACACTGATCTAAAGAATCTGGTATCTGCAGCATATCGCAAGAGACACCCAGTCGGTCCTCCACCATGTGGTCTGGTAACGGTTTAAGCTTGACCCTCCAGACAGGCTAGTGCGGCGGTGACCCACCTGAAGCGCCTCCACGAGAGGACGAAGCAGGGGCCCTCCCCTCAGAGCCTCTACCTGGACCATGTCCTCCGCAAGGCGACCTCCGCTGCTGCAGCTCCACCCCATGGGTCTCTGGACCTCCACCTCAGACCTCCCCAGAGGGACATGTTTCCCATGAAGGTAAGGGCAGAGACCACGACCCCAAGTCGTAACATGTATGTTAGCTACGGTGAATTCAGATACATGTCATTCAGTAGCAGGTAAGGCTTAGGGGCCGTTTGCTCAAGGATACCTACAGGTTAGACATGGCGGGGAATCGAGCCCAGCACCTGTTGGTTAGGAGTCGGACGCCATGGCTAGGGTCTATCCTTCGTATTAGAACTGACGTGCTGGTTGTGTGTATGATGTCCTGAGGCTGCGTGTATCGACAACATGAACCCTGTGTTTTCGTTGCTCCTCAGGACAACGAGGACGCTCTGCTGGGGAACCTGAGAGACAGCCATGTTCTCAACCATGACGAGATCCTGGACTGGAACTGGGAACTGGTGCAAACTATTCTGAAGGTGGTGAACATTTAACATTTAATATTTAATAGTCTTAATAATCTGGTAGAACGCAGAGCAGCAGGAATAGAATGTAAAAGGAGTCCTGCTACGCTGATAATACTACGATCAATACTAATAATAATGCATTTCTGTAACTGTTTTTCTATCTAGTTTTATATATTCTATATTTCTATTGCCTATATTTACCAGTTGTAAATGTAATAAACCTGTTTTGCCTTCTGTTTTGTAATTTTCTTCATCTTTAGTGGCCAAATGTTAAACTGCAAAGCAATAGGGATGAACAAATACACAAGTAAGTATAAACAAGTTGTACTTATCACATCCCTTATCATACAAGTCATGGAGGAGCTGGAAGGTGTTAGGCCCACGGCGGCCTGCCCAAGGGTACCTACTGGTAGGCTGCGGTTGTTGGTGGAGTGAATCCAGCAGCCGGGAGTCGACCACCACGACCACTACCCTCTGTTATCCCACCCATTCTCTGTTATCCTGTTGTGGTTTTCCCTTTTAGGTTTGTGAGGAGGCTCCTGTGGTTCTTCATGCCCAGCAGTAAGCTGTTTGTCTCCATGAGAGCAGACCACCCCAAGGCCAGACAGACCGCTGTGGTGGGCTGTGAACTCATCGAGTTCCTCCTGGACTCTGAGGAGGTCGGTCTATACTCTGTAGACGGTGTTAAAGTGTGTTTAGCATTTTCTTCGTTTGTATGTTAGCTACTGTCTTCTGTTTACGTGTTTTTTTTAATCTTTGAACGAGTGATTTTAATGTGTAATGAATCTCCTTGGTCTTCGCCTATGACACCATCTTTACTGTTTATTGACTCGTGTATTAAGGCCGGGACATACTTTCCAGCTGTGGTCGCCCGCATGCGGTTCCATTCATAGGAGGTCAAGGCCATTTGGCTGCCTTTATAACGCTTTCCTTGACAAATGATATAAACGCGGGTAACGTCGGACAACCTCCGCGCACAACCTCTCTTCAACAACAAGACCCTCGCGGACATTCAGATGCGGAAAGTATGAATTGGGCTTGCAGGCCACACCCACAGAAATCCAGCGAGTAACGCTTTCTCACTTTAAGCATGTCTATACAACTACGTTTGTATACGACTAGAATGTGCTGTGAATACAATCATTTTGACGCATGTACAGAAAATACCATGAAGTGCCAATGACTTTCCAACCAAAGGGTGGTGTGTTTCAAACTGCCCACGTCGCCACCACAGGCCTACTGAAACAGCGTGTGTAATTAGTATTCATTAAAATAAAGACCTTAGAATGTACATTTTATTCATAATAGCAGTAGTATTTCAATGTAGATCGAGTAAAACCACGGAACGTCCGTCCCTTTAATTGCCTTTGTTCATTAATCTTTTACACTTTGTCGGAATACTTTGTATCTTCTCACCTCTTCTCTGAAAACCCGTCTCAGGAAGGTGACGTCTATCTGGAGGACCTGGTGAAAGACATCGTCCAATGGCTGCACTCGTCATCCACCGGGCCCAAAGCTGACAGCAGCAGCAGCAGCAGCAGCAGTAGTAGTAGTAGTAGTAGTCTCCACGGCAACGGGCTACTGCTGACCACACTGAGTCAGTACTACTTCCTGTTCCTGGGAACCCTGTCGGCTCATCGCCACGGCGTTAAGGTGCTGGAGAAAGGCAGCGTCTATCAGTGGTCAGTTGGACAGGGGTTTTTATTATTAATAAAATATCGTTATTATTAACCCTCTCTCAACCACCTTTTAGATTGATAGCCCAAACCCTCTCCAGTGGTGAAACGTAATCTAATAGAATGTGATCTTTGTACTATTTGCATATTTTACTTGTTTGATCTGTTTTCTAAGTACTTTGTAAACTTTATTTTCAAGAAGTCACAGTTCATGTTAGAGTAGAGTTCTCCTTGTTCATCCCAGGGGGGGGGTAGACGTAGACCCTATCGGCAGCAAGTGGTCACTTCCTGCCTGTCTCCCCCTGCAGCCTGCTCAACCTGTGCATGCAGAGGAACCAGGAGCATGTGGTGAAGCTCGCCGTGTCCACGCTGGACTTCAGCCGAGACGGCCTGGCCCGGGTCATCCTCTCCAAGATCCTCATCGCCGCCACGGACGTAAGAATCTCCGGCCCGCCGATTGGCCCCCGCCCCATTTTGATTGACAAGACTTCTTCTCTGGGCCTAGCAGCAGGTCTTGTTAGCGTATATCCATTATTTGGTCCAAAAGTCTTCTTTCAAGGCAGTGGTGGTGAGCTGAAGAAGTGTGTAAACTTCTTTGCCTGTGAGGTGTGTGTGCGAGAGTGCCCATGCAGGCTACCATACCAATGAATTAGACCAGAACCACAGTCACACAAGTAGTTTACCCTTTGCATTTAGTATTATGGAGCAAGGCATTACAACACATTAATAGCTCTGTGTTATTATCAAAACTATAGATCATGTTTAAATCCCGACATGCATTTTTGGCTACGGCCACTAGGGGGGGTTCAGTGAGCCCCCTGAACCATGTTGCCTACGTGATTGTTTGTCATGTCATGTTTGCGGATGATTCCTCGCTGCTCCTTCCAGAGCTGTCGGCTGTACGCCACCAGGCACCTGCGGGTTCTGCTGAGAGCCAACGCAGAGTTCTTCAGCAACTGGGGCATGGAGCTGCTGGTGACACAGCTGTACGACCGGAACCAGGCAGTTCTGCGGGAGGCCCTGGACATCCTGGATGAGGCTTGTGAAGACAAGGTCAGAGGTTATATACCTATGAACCCCTACATAGTGCTTCTGTTGCAAATGATTTAAAATGAGAATGAATAACGACTCAAGATTCAAGATTTTTTTTGCCAAATGCAACATCGTGCAGTCAGTGGGATTCTTGGTTTCATGTATTCCCACAACAGAATAAAAAAGAAAAATACAATTGAAGAATTGCTAAAAAATAAAATGTCACGTTTTTCTACTTAGAAACTCAATAATGTTTGAAATTGTTCCGAAACCTATAGAACCCTGTGTGTATTTAAATACTGTAGAATTCTCTGAAATTCTTAGACATTCCCTCCACTGAGCCTAATGAAATGATTTGCTTATCATAGTTTGCCTATCGTCGTTTGCTTATCATAGTTTCCACATTTGTTGTTTTGTAAAACTAACGCGTGTCATTAATCACTAATGATGGTGATTCTCCAGGCCAACCTTCACACCTTGGTGGAGTTGAAACCAGCTCTCACGCACCTTGGAGACAAGGGTCAACTGTTGCTCCTCAGGTTAATAACGATCACAATATGTGACTCTAAGTACTAAGTGCTAATCTACAAACTACATGCCAACTAACTATACCATGAAGCTCACTAAGAATTACTACTGACAATACAGGAAATAGAATAAGCTCGTAGTGTTGCAACAGTGTGTTATTTTCATTGTCTTTTTATGCACGTAATATATATATATATATATATATATACATTTTTCATATTAATTCATTGAAAAGACATGAGAAGAATGTATCCACTAAATGTATTGTAAGATGCTTTGGATAAAAGTGTCCACCAAAATAAATGCATATATTAAAACTAAATTTGAAAATAAGATATGATAATTACTCCGAAATGGGAAATATTTCAGTTAATATTTCAGCTTAAAACATCTTCTCTACTGTCTCCAGGTTTCTGTCCATTCCAAAGGGTTTCTCCTACCTCGAGGAGAGAGGGTACATCGCTGAAGAGCTGGCCAGATGGCACAAGGTGTGCTTTCACCTGAATCTAACATTATGAATGCCTCCTCGAATAACACTCTTAGTCATGTTTCCGTCTGTCTGTCTGTGTGTCTCTCTCTGTCTCTCTCTCTTTCTGTCTGTCTATCTCTCTCTACCTCTGTGTCTCTCTCTGTCTGTCCCACCATGTGTATAGAAGTATAACCTCAAGTATGTGGACATGATAGAGGAGCAACTGAATGAAGCACTCACCACATACCGCCAGCCCTGGGACGGGAGCAGTCCCGGACACATTAGCACTCAGCCCTGGGATGGGAGCAGTCCCGGACATGCTAGCACTCAGCCCTGGGATGGGAGCAGTCCTGGACACACTGGCGCTCAGCCCTGGGATGGGAGCAGTCCCGGACACCCTCGTGCTCAGCCCTGGGATGGGAGCAGTCCCGGACAAGCAAGCGCCCAGCCCTGGGACTGGAGCAGTCCCGGACATGCCAGCGTGCAACGGTCCATCACTGGTCCTCTTCTAACTAATGTTTTGTTTGTGGTTTTGTGGCCAGTGTTATTGAAGGAAAACCAAATCCCTCTGTTTACGCTAGTCCCCGCCCACTATCACATTAGGGGCGGGGTGTTTGATTGACGTTACCTGGTAACCCTAGTAACCAATAACCAGTAACTCAAGCGATAGCATGTATTTAACCCATGAGTCCATATTTGCTTGTCCATATAAACTTTGTGCATTCAAGTTGTGATTTGGACCTGGATCAATCCATTCTAGCACTACTATGTAACCCACTGGATCACTTTCCATCTAAAATAAGTGGTTTTAGGGTGTGGGTCATCAGGATTCTGCTTTCTCTGTACAACCAGGTTACAAAGACCCGCTGTCTACCCTCCTGTGCACCTATACGGCCAGTTAGTCCACGACAAGGCAGGCTGCCAGCTACTGGAAGCACAGGTTGGTCTTTACTGTTTACTATCGAGTCATCTAGCGCATGCTTTTACCCCACATGTCTTACAGTGAATTCAGATACATGTCACTGCATTTCGTCATAAGCTTAGAAACAAAAACATCTTAAAATCTTAACACACCAGTACGCGACAAAAGTGGTTCTCCTTTAGCAGTGAATCTCAGCATGTCTGTGTTGTTTGTAGGTAGATATGTTTAAAAGTTATTATTATTATTATTATTATTATTTTGCTGCAGAATGTGCTTCCTGATCTGAGCTCGGTGGTTCGATCCCCTACCCTGGACAAATTGGAAGGAATCAAGACATTGAAAGCTGCTCTCTGGGCACTGGTAAACATGGCTCAGTTCTGCTGTCCGTACATACGTCTGTCCATACATAAATCCACTTAAAGGTGCTATATGTAACAATGACACCAAGCGTTTAAAATGGGTACTGCAGTCCAAATACACAATATTGGAACGAATTGTCTCTGCCCGCCCCACTCCTCCCCAGACTCAAAGCTCATGCGGGGTTGCCAGGTTGAGGACACGGAATGAACACGAGCGCAAGACAAGCCGAGACAATGACAAGTGACGATGAGTCCTACGCTCGTAGTGTTGCAACAGTGTGGACATTTTCACACCGGTGAATGTTTTTCTGAGAACACAGCAGTTACTGGTAACACCGTTTAAAAAAGGAGAAAAAAGGAAATTCACAGTGCGTATCTTTCCCTGTCCGAATCGGAAGACCATTGCTGCAGAATCGCGTTCTTGTTAGCTGATCTTTGCTAACTTCATTTTTAAAGTGGTTAAATTAGTTAAAACAAATGTGTTATTTTCATTTCCATAGTATGAGCAAATAGTTGATTTGAACATTGTGCAAAGTTTTGATGAGATCGAGACGCACGGCAGGACTAGCGCTATTCGCCTGAACAGAAAACACACTATTGTGGATGACGTCTTGCCATAAAAGGAGAACATGTATGTATGTTATTAGGTCCCGGCACTTGAAATAGCACTTTGTGCAGCATCGTATCCTGGCTACCTTGCTGTTTTAGAGTAAGGGGTCAACCTACCAATTATAAGCTTGTAACTTGTTCTATTGGCCTAATAATCAGGAATGCTTGAAACTTGTTCGATTAAAATTGTACTCTACCGTCAGCGATATATTATTTCCCTTCCCTTGTTTCCATCTTTCGACAAATGTACTTATTGTAAGTTGCGTTGGATAAAAGCGTCTGACAAATGCCCTAAATGTAATTGTAAATGTACATTTATTACATATTGTGCCTTTAATTCATAGCGAGACTGAATCGATCAATACTGGAATTGGATACTGGTTCACTAGTACGTTGTGAAGATTTAAGATGGCCTTAAAATGCTGGTTGTCACCAAAAAAAAGCATTTCTGACCCAAGAACTGGATTGGACATACAGATCAGATATTGAACAAAGCCAAGATAATTTCAGCTTGTGGATTTCATAGGATGATTAATAGCAATAATTAGTTACTGATGACCCCCAATAAAAGTTTTAATTTGAAGTTTATATAGTACACATAGAATACATTCGATTTGAGTATTATAAGTATCATGATTGAAAATGTTTAATTGGTCATCTAATAATAATAAATACAGACTCAACTTGTTGTCGTTGTCGTTGTCACCTGCAGGGCAACATCGGCTCAACCAACTGGGGCGTGAACCTGCTTCTGGAAGAGGGGGTCGTCTCCGAGGTCGTAGCGTTGGCCCAACACTGTGAGGTGCTCTCCATCAGAGGGTAGGAGCTTTCACTTTATTCATGCCATTTACATGATTTACATTTAACTTTTACAACACACCAATCCACCTGGGATTTCTCTTGGTTTCTCTTCAGTTTACAGGCTGAAATACGCGAAGGTTCCCGATCCGTGAGACCTAATACGTGTATCTATGTTGTTACTATTTAGTATTTAGACCTTTGGGGAATTTGAGCCCGTCACTCTATGTCCACTAAAAGTGCTTGTTTTTGCCACTGACTGGCTCAGGTTGTTATAAGTGTTTAACAACATTATGGAAAGGATCCCTACAGAGGAAAAAAACTTTTTTCTTTAGACCCCAAATGATGGGAAAATGAGATCCAGGTTGAAGAAAGTTTTCCTTTAAGACATCTTCTTCAGAGGTAGACCAGTGGGGTCCAAAACCCTATCCACTAAACTAAACCATATCCAGAGAACGGATGTGGTGAAAACACAGACTGAATTTGATGAATAAAGTACATCTTCTATCCTGCCATTGTGCGGTAGGACGTGTTTCTACGTGCTGGGCATGCTTGGTAAGACGAGGCGAGGCAGCGACGTCCTGAAGCAGCTGGGCTGGGACGCCGTGTGCCACAGCAGGCATACACCCTGGCCCGTGGCCCCCCAGGAGATGGACCTCCAGCCCCAGGCCTGGGACCCCCTACCCCCACTCCCCAGGACCCACAAGCCCCTGTCCGGCTCCCCCAGGACCAGGCACTACAGTGAGGGGAGCCAACCCATGGACCACCACAGTAAGTCTTGGCTCTTTCTCTTGTGTCACAGTTTCTATATGAGTAAAACGTTTTCAGTAATTAGGTAAGATTAGATTACTTAACTAATCCCAGATGGGACATTTTGGATAATTATAGATTTATTAATAATATAAGGAAAAACAATAATTATTTTGATATAATAATATGAGTTCATTATTAGTGTTCCCCAAGTGAAAATTAGAGTGTTGTAACTGGATTAACTATCAAATAAAACACATATACAAAATAAGCAATGTAGACCTACTATGGCAAAAATAAATATGTCTGATGAAAAAATGGACAATATGCAATATGCCTTGTAAGATTTTCCTGTATTGTACAATGTTGAATATTATATCATTACTATTATTAGGTTTTAAATCAGGTTACTTCACGTAGGTGGTATGTACATCGAAGAAGATGAGAAGAATCTAGAATGGTGTGGATCCTCCGTCTTCACGTGTCTGAAAAAACCCCAGAAGGACCGCAGGGCTTCTCGCAGCTTTCAAAACCCCCGACCGACCTCCGCGTCTCCACCCAGAGACACCCCTCTGCGCCCAAAGGGACCGAACACAGGCACTTCTACAGGACCCAGCCCGGAGCCTCTCTGTCCGGCCAAAGTAGAGTTGCCCATCGGGGACGGCATACGTCTGTCCGTCAGCCTGCCTGGGACCGTGGAAGGCATAAGGTCCAGTGGTGGGGAACCAGTGATGGACGTGTCGGATGGAACGTGTTGGCTGCCGTGGGCCGTGGAGCTGGTCCCTCCCGGGCCCCCCAGCTCCTCCCCGCACCATCACACCCAGTCCCTCAGGGTGCCTCCGGTCACTGTGACCCGTCTAGGGTCTTTCACCCACTCCTCCTCCTCCTCCTGCGGCTCCAGGGCCACGCTGGCGAGGTCGGTGCCCCTGAGGCACGCAAGCTCCCGCGATGCCCTGGGCTACGCCACCCTGCGGAAGCTACAGCAGCAACGCATCCTCCCCTTCCTGAGCCGCAGCGAGGCACTGGCATCGCCTGCCAGTGACGTGCTCTTCGCAGACACCATCGCGATGGCGACCGGCAACCCGGATGCCAGGTTCGCCCGGCGAAGGTAATGGGGAGACTGCAGATTTGTTTTTGTTGATTTTTTTGTCTTGAAACTTGAACACATTTAATTTCCTTCCTGGGAATAATAAAGTTTTATCCTATCCTGTTCCACTTTCCCCATAAGGGAATTGAAACCCAGTGAGGGAAATGTCTAACTTCTCCTCTTCTTGTAATAGAAAATCACCTGCAGGGTTGTAGGGAATTATTATTCCTGCATTAACTGAATAAATGAATGAGTTAATATAACCAGCCGTCTGCAGGTTTGTAAAGGCGCTGAGTTTCGCTTTTGACCGGGAGGACCTGCTGTGCCCCATCAACCACACCACCCTGCAGCGCTCCTCCTCCTGGCGCGCCATGGCAACCACCGACTCCACCGGCGGTCTCCACGGCGATGACTACATCGGCATCGCATTGCCCGTCCACATCACCAACATGCTCCACGTAACCATTATTGCTCTCGTTTTTTATTGGTCAGCATTCCGTAATATAATTGCATCCAAAGCATCTGTAACCGCCGTAGTTCTGAGTTAGCAAATAGCTTGTGTGCCTTTGTGGCTAAGAAGTTCACAAACTCAACCAAATGTGGTTGGCCAAATCATGTTTGGTCAACCACAGTGTTTGTTTGAGAATATATTGTTTAATGCCATTCTTTAGTTTTCTTTGAATCTGTTTTTCCGTCTGTGTTCTTTTAATTCCTTTTAATGCTTGTTCTATACATTTGTCTCGTCATTTCCCTGATTGATGTTGAGATGAGATGTTGAACTGATCAAAGTATCAACATGTTCTGGTTTCTCAGATCAATGAAATACCGTACTTCCAGAAGACACTGAGCCCGCCAGCTGAGGGCCAGCTCTACTGTGGAACATCTGATGGTATGTTGCTTCTGTGTTTCTTCTGTCTTTCTTCTAAATCGCACAGAACTCACTGAACGCCTGTACCTCACTATTTAAAGTGGAGCCGTAGACGCCTGTATCTGAAGTAACTTGCGTGAATTGTGAACTCGGATACAGGTTATTCATTCACATAAACGTAGCGTAGTGACAGCAGGTACAAGCTCAAGCTCATGATTGCGAGGTTGACCCCTTGATGGTAAAACAGCAAGATGGCAAGGATAAGGTGCTACACAATGCTATTTTAAGTGCTAGGATGCTACACAACGCAAGTACTATTTTTAAGTGCCAGACATATGGACAGACTAGCCCAAGTACAAACATATAAGTAAGTGCTAGGGATGGGATTCACGCCCTGGTTGGGTAAGTGCGAGTGGGTTAGGGAGGAGAGGTGGGGGGTAAGAAGGAAAGCTAGAGTCCAGGTGAACTCTGAACTCTAATGAATGTACCCTTATTCTAAAGTGTTACCTTTTAATTTCCTCAGGTCCCAGTGAAGGTGGTCACCAAGCGGGCGTGGACCCCCAGCTTGGTGATACGGAGCTCCACAAGACAGAGCCACAGTCGACTGCAGGTCCAGAGGACTCTGGACTCCAGGAGCACAACGATGGCAACTGTCTCTACTGTTCTGGTCTCTCTGTGCTGGGCCTGAAGTCTCACAACAGCCACCCGGGTGAGATTTATGTAAATATATATTGTATTTTACCATAGTTTATTCTATTTATTTTGTTCATACGTAGATGTATACAGTGTTACATTGCTGATATTCTATATATTTTCCTCTTTGGTCTTATTTTGTTTTCAACTTTATCTATTGTGATAGATTAAGTAATGTTTTATGATATTATGTTATGTTATGTTTTATTGTATGATGTATTATTCATTGATTCTGATTATTATTATTGTTGTTTTTCTTATTTATTTATCTATTATTATCTGTTTGATTTTTTGACTGTTCTGTTAGCTTTCGCTGCTGCAACACCTCAATCCTGAACCATCCCAGGATCAATTACTTATTTTTAATGGGGATTGTGTTTTGTTTCAGACCTAGTGGATGGACCGCTGTTCTCTGAGTGGTGCAGTACATCATCCCACCACATGGAGGCCATGGTCCAGGCCAGGTTATCAGGCATGTCCGGATCCACCCTGTCCCAGTGTTCTGGAGGGAGTGGCCACAGTGCAGAACTGGTCCTCGGTAGGGACCCTTTCTTTTTTGCTCCTTCTCAAGGTTTCCTCTTTTGGATTCAGGGAGTTTATCCTTGGCATTCAGAGGGCTTAGCCTTAGGGTTAGGGGCGGGGTGTATATTTAAGGAGACACTTTTATCCAAAGTGACTTCAGAGAACCAGATACAGGTCTTTAATGAGTAGGTTGGGGTTGAGGTTATCTTGCTCAAGGAAAGTGCTGTGGACATGGGGACCGAACACAGTTTTGGCCGGGATTCAAACACCCTAATCACGACACTATCCTGCCCCCCACTGTGTAACTGCGATTAAGAGCTATACCAAAAAATTGTCAAATTTGACAAATGTTCCTTCTGCATTTACATTTCTACTACATTATATTGTATATATAGATATATTTTCCAATTAGATACATTTTTATCCTAATTTAAACTTTCCGCTCTGGCACCGTCATTTCTCATCTGGGATTCATCTTACCTTGATATCTTGACTTGAGTGTTTACCGTTATAGATATTTTTCTTCAGGCTGTAACGTGTTTCTTCTTGTCTCTGCTGTGGGCCCTTGGGAGGCCAGGCGTAAAGTCCATTCCAGAGAACGGCCCCTCTAGTGGGGTTCTGCTGAGGAAGGAGGTGCTTCGCCTGGTCGTCAACCTCAGCTCCTCCGTGGGGACCAAAGACAATGAGTCAAGCCTTCTGACGTAAGAACAGTACCTCCTTGCGGTATGCATATTCATACTGCCACGTTGACCGTACACATTCATGCTGTTCACATTCACATTCTTCCTTCTGCTTCTGTGTTGTTGTCACTTTTGGACTTTCCAATCTCCTCTGGTGCCATTTTTTCCCCAATCTTCGGTAAAATCATAATTCCGATTTTCAATGCATAAATCGTTTTGGAATTTGAACGGTTAACATTAGAAATATTTCAGGGTGAAACAACATTGACTGACAGACTAGGGGCAGAGGCAACCCTATGAAAATGAAAATGTAGGCAGTGTTTATATGACAGAAACTGTATGCCACTTCAGTGGTGCAGCGGTATATATCTAGGATAGCTATACCACTAATACTACCAGCAGGCATGTATAGACCATGGATCTATGGTGTAGGGCAGTGGTTCCCAAACGGTGTGCCAGCAAGTCCAGGTGTGCTGTGGGATTTTGTGACGACCATACATTATTATTGCAATATATAAAACTATAAAAAAAACATTTATTAATTTGTTTTTAATATCCCGATTTCCCAATACAGAGGCAAATTCTATTATTTATATTCTATTTTACAAAGTTGCAAATTTACAAATGAACTCTTGAATTATTTTGTTAATACAAATGTTATGTATTTTACATTAGTAAATTCAAATAAACGTTCGCACCTGTGTTGGTGCTTTTGGCCCAGGACCCACCAAATATTTTTTCCATTGTCATTATCATGTCAAAAAGAGACAATTAACATTTCTCTATGGATATTGCTCTGCAATACAGTAGTTCTCTATTCCTCTTCTATCCCCTTCTTCAAAACTGACAACAACGGTTTGCATATTTTAAAAAATAGATAAATCAGAATTTGTCTAAAAACATTGTTTGTGGCCATCCCGCGACCCATTCGCGGGTCCCGAGTCAACCCACCGTTTGAGGACTGGCAGCAGTGACTTATACCCGAGATGGTGTGTCTCACCCGGGCAGGATCAAAGAGAAGTTCCCCCATGCCTTCGACGACGTCTGTCTCTACTCTGAGATCTCCAACCTACTGGCTCACCACACCTTCCGCCTGCATGCCCGTCGCTTCATCCAGGAGCTTTTCCAAGATGTCTTCTTCCTGCTGGTCAGTGCGGAAGCCCAGAGGGGGTGGGGGGGTTGTCTCTGCGTTTGTGTGTTACCTTGAATTCCAAAAGTGTCTCTGCGTTTGTGTGTCACCCCTGTTGCAACATGCTTGCTACCGGTGGGTTCATCCAAAGTCGCTAGTTCCATTTAAAAGGGAACTTCACACTCATAAAAAGAAGAGAAAGTAATTTCCCTAAACTAGCTGACAGGGTTGATTATTATTACTTAAAAAAAACAGTGTTTGATTTGCCCCTTTCACACATACAGTCTATCCCATAAATGCTCCGGAACATTTCCTGTTGGGGTCATGTGTGAATGGGTTACAGGGATCGAAATCCCAGAAAATCTGTTCTGGCAAATTTCCACCTCAAGACCTAGTAAAATCCATGAGATTACCGAGAGAGGGACGTAAAGTGTGATGTCTGTCTGACGAGCGAGCGAACCAATCACAAGACTCCGTTGACAACGTATTTGAATCCACGACTGTTTATCTGAAGGCGCCAATGCTTTGTGGCTGATTCAATAAGAATATCTACAATAACTTATTTTGTTTGCAAACAAGCTCCTTTCTTTCCAAAAACCTTTTGATTAATATTTGTCTTTAAATGATCTCGTTTTTTCCTAGCTATATGAAGAGGCAGAAAGCGTCCTGTCTACTAAAGAGAACTGAGGCTGATCCTACCACCTCTGGCCACACACTGAACTCTCGTCATCCAACCACCAGCAGCATAGAACCTACATCTTGTCTGTCCATAGACAAACGCTCCAACTCACACTCTGGCATGACGTGACGTAGCATTAAA
Source organism: Bathygadus melanobranchus (assembly GCA_900302375.1). Classification (NCBI taxonomy): domain Eukaryota; kingdom Metazoa; phylum Chordata; class Actinopteri; order Gadiformes; family Macrouridae; genus Bathygadus; species Bathygadus melanobranchus. Next base: position 13,861 of record OMKP01080824.1, read on the forward strand.
TCCATGCGCAGTGGGGCTGGACACTTTAAATGCGATCTAACGTTCGTAATTTCTGCAAAAAACAATACAGTTTAAGCCTGTTCTTAAACTGCCAGTATCTATCTGCTTTGTGATAGATGTTGAGTAACCCATGAGTTGATAAGAAGTATGATAAAACACTACAGACACTTTCTGTTTCCTTCATTCCTTCCTTCATTCCTTCAAGGATTCATGGTGCATATTTAAGATGACATACATTGAATTTGTGTTGAATTTTGGCTCTTGATGAATATAATTATTAATATCATTGTCAATCAGTTATTATATTATTATACTGGTGTAATAATTGTAAAAGATGTAGAGAAGTACTTATTTCTGTACAGAAATGAGTACTAATTTCTAAAGAGTGTGTGGGTGTTGTGTGTGTGTGTTGTGTATTACAACACAGTTTGGAGCAGGATGAGTAAATTAATCTTCATATATCCTCATACCAACCATTTAATTTTATCATTTTTAATATAGACCGTAGTCTAACATAATGGTAAATGGACTGCATTTATATAGCGCTTTTATCCAGAGCGCTTTACATTTGCCTCACATTCACCCATTCATACACAGACGGTGGTGTCAACCATGCAAGGTAACAACCAGCTCGTCGGGAGCAGTTATGGTTAGGCAGCGCCATATATATATATATATATAGGGCGACAGTAGCTCAAAGGGTAGAGCGGTTGTCTGGCAACCGGAAAGTTGCTGGTTCGATCCCCCGCTCCGCCTAGCTAATTGTCGAGGTGTCCCTGAGCAAGACACCTAACCCTAACTGCTCCCGACGCGCTGGTTGTCGCCTTGCATGGTTG
>OMKP01080825.1:0-16496 GCA_900302375.1 Bathygadus melanobranchus
GTGTTTTCACTCATCGGGTTAATAATCAGCTGAGCATGGAGGCTCTCTCTATCTCTCTCTCTCTCTCCAGTACATCGGGTGAGTTCTACTGGATCAAAGGCTAGAGAGAAGATAGCTACACGCACACACACACACACACATACTGAAACATACACACAGGAACACACACATACTGAAACATACACACAGGAACACACACATACTGAAACATACACACAGGAACACACACATACTGAAACATACACAGAGGAACACACACATACTGAAACATACACACAGGAACACACACATACTGAAACATACACACAGGAAAACACACATACTGAAACATACACACAGAAACACACACACACACACACACACACACACACACAGGAAATGGGTAAAGTACAGTGATATGAGTGAATCTCATAGTATCAGGAAGGACAGTGGAGGCAGGGATACAGAGAGTATTCTGACCCTGCAGTCAAACACCGCTTCCTTCCGCCTCCTCTTGCTTAAGACCTGCATGTGTCCAGAGAGTTACCTTTACACACACACACACACACACACACACAGTCAAAGGCTACAAGCTGCAGTCATTTGTGGAATGCTAAATATTTACCTTTCCTAGTTGCTGGGCCTACCCCTGTGTACAACCAACCAATTAGCACCAGTTTACCACTCAGAAACACTTCTTTTCGGTTGAAACACTATTTATCTTGATTTTGAAACCAACCTCTATGATCTGATATACATGTTATGCTAGGTTTGCAGTTGTAGGCCTATCTATCTGTTTCCTGTTGGATGTGGGGTTGTTGTGACAAACGATGTTAATAAAACACAGGTGCTTGTCTGTTCTTGCGATCTTCTGGCACTGCTGTTAGTAGTAAACACTCAAACTGCTATGCAGCTGAGGATGCTTTCACCGAAAGGGAGATGTATTACGCACACTTCATTAACCACCCTCCAAACTACAACGGCAAAAGGCCCCACAAAACATACGTTTGACGGTTGGCAAAGCGAGAAACCAAAAGCAGCTGCTTCCAGCTGTGGCATCGTATTTCACTATGTCGGATATCTGACGGCATGCACGCAGTGCGCGCGTCCCTCAAATCCCGCAAGTCCTTTTAGCAAATAAATGAGATTGGCGTGCACATCTGAAATAGCGACCGTAGTGCAGCAGCACTTCCATTATCACTGTTGAGGGAAATTAATCTAATGAATGTTCTTTAATTCCCCCGCGGTGAACGAGTGGCGTGCGTGTCAAAGCAAGTCATTAGGAATGTGACACTTGTTCTGAATAAATGCTTGGGCATGTAATAAAGATCCTGCCCGGGTATCCTATAAAAATGTCTGTTTTCTTATTATGGATGCTGCGCGTGGGGCGTAGTACACAGCACGTCAGAGATGGAGAAGCAGTCACACACACACACAGACACGCGCGCGCACGCACAAACACACACTGCCTATTAACATGGCAGGGTCGTTAGCGCGGCTGGAAGTGCATTTTTCATATTAGTATGCCCTATGCCGCGTGGGGTCGTTTGTTCACATTGCTTCAGCCGCATTTGGAACCAAAAAAAACCAAACTATCATTTAACACAACCCGTAAAGAGCACCGACCAGGGCAATAATAAACAAATGGCGCATGTTTGTTTGGGATATACAGGTATTGCTTTGCCCAAAGTCAGATTCCAGAGAGTGGATTGAACCAGGAAAACACACACACACACACACACACACACAGGTAAGGACCTGTCTCAGTTATGCAGCCTGCTTGCCACGTTCACGTCAAGTATGCGTCCGCACAGGTCTCTGTGGGATTATGCACCGGAAGTCCCAGTAAAGTGATAGCACATAGGCCTACATACAGCTCTCCTATATGTCTGCCAGTCGGTCCAATCGTGGAATACTGTTAGGACTTTTAACGGGCCTAACGTGTAAAATAAGAGACACATTTCATATAAACGACATAATGGACAATTTATTCTTGAAAATGTTCAACGAGGCTGAACTGAATGTTACAACAGATTATGTCTCTCCCAGTCCCAGAATATAACTGTTCTATCCTAAAAATAAGCATTCTACATAAGATTGTGGTTCTGTTACATTAACACAAATATGAATGAAGAATGTTGCACTCTGATGCTCGTTCTTCTTCTCTAGGACCTATATAGAAAATACAAATGCTTGTGTGTGTGTGTTCTTGCACTTGTGTATTTGTAAGATTTGCTGTAGATATACACATCTTCAGCACAAACGCTCTGAGCACTCTGTTGTCGAAAAATAAATGTTTGTCACCCGCATCATTCTGTCACTGTACACAAGAGCTTCCAGCCGCTACACTGATGACCTCCCCGGGGAGTTGAGTTGTGTCCCGGTGTGTGTGTGTGGTGTGTGTGTCCACCGGGGGTTGTCCATAGACTGGGTTTGTTAAGGACTCCTCCAGACTTTGCAGGGATAGGTGTGGTCAAAGTGCCCGCTGAGAGTGCTGGAGCGGTGGGGTCCCAGCCTCTCCCTTCCCTGGATCTTTCCCCTGCGGGTAATGCTAGCAACCGCCAAAACAAACAGAGGCATTCACAAGGGGCTTCAGATGTAAAGCAGCATGGGGGTGATTCACATGCAGTTGGTGGATCTTAATTGGTGTGTGTGTGTGTGTGTGTGTGTGTGGCGGTTATTGCGTTTGGTTTTACTCATGGTTTTAATAATTCAGGAATAACCTCCATTTACATAGACAGACCATAGAGACAACTTGCTCAGGCAAAACACATCTCTCTCGCTCTCTCATAGTCACACAAACACAAACACACACACACACACATACACACACACACTCACACACTCACACACACATACGCACAAAACAATGCACATGAAATCTCATTTAAAAAAGTGTGTTCTTGTGAAACTTGTTTTATTCAAATTATACTGTACCATCAGCGATATAGTGTTGTTTCCCTCTTTCAACAAATGTACTTATTGTAAGTTACTTTGGATAAAAGCGTCTGCCAAACGCCCCTAAATGTAAATGTAAATCTGCATCGATTGCACTCGTCTCTGCGTGTAATGTTTGTATTTTTAATTCGTCCGCTGAACTGAGATTGTTTTTTAAGCTCTTTTTTTTTTGTGCTTAAATGTCGATCTTAAATAAAAACATTTCCTGGATCCAGGATCCAGAATCCCCGGCCTGCTGGGACATACAAACATCAGAGCGTGTGTACCTGCCTCTTCCCCCGTTCCTCCATAACTACTTCCTTCCACCCTGCCCTTGAACAAGGCACCTGACCTCCCGCTACCCACTGTTCTCAGCGGTGTGTAATGAAAGGCTTGCAGCGGTCCTTCTGAGGACCTAACAGGTGGAATTGTGGGTGATTCTCTCTATTTCCCCGGCTGTCCCTGTAACTACAATTGTCCTTGATGCATTTCTTCAAAAAGACAGAAACAGTGAGTGTGTATGTGCAATGTTGGCTAACCTCTAGTAACCTCAGGTATATTCTCGGTATTCAGACAGTATGACGATGAGGCCAGTTGGCCGAGTTGGAAGAGAATTAAATTCTACCGGACAGTTGGGACTCATTGCTAGCTACTGAGTACACCACAGGACATTTACCAAGGGTACCTTCAAAAGCAACTACGCCAGAACAACAAAACAAGACCAAACAAACAGGCCGTGCAGCGCTGTGAGTGGGGTTATCTTTTTTGGTATCGATTGACCAGCCGAAGGCGTTGCACTGCATCCAGTCACTTTATTACATTATCTCTTGTAAACATGACACTTTATTGACCTCATATTTCATACTTTACTTCATACCTTTGCTACTTTGTTTTTTTTTATGACTGTTATGGGTTTTTTCATGCAGATGATATTTCACTGTACACAACGACCGTGTTTTGTACCGGACATTTGCTCACGCAACCCTTTGACATTGTTGACATCCAGGTAACCATGGAGACGTTCAGCTCCAAGGACATGGCCTTGAAGGCCCAGAAGAAGATCCTGAGCAGCATGGCCAACAAGTCCTCGGTCCAGATGTTCATCGACGACACCACCAGCGAGATCCTAGACGAGCTTTACCGCGTCTCTAAGGAGTATACCGGGAGCCGCTCCGAGGCCCAGAAGGTGACCAAGAACCTGGTGAAGATCGCCGTAAAGATCGGTGTGTTGTTCCGACACAACTGCTTCAACAAGGAGGAGCTGGCGCTGGCGCAGGACTTCAAGAGGAAACTCCGCCAAGGGGCCATGACGGCCATCAGCTTCCATGAGGTGAGCCAATTGCTAATGCCCCCACGTTAGCACGCTAACTCCTGTTTGCTCCCTGAGGAACAAGAGTTGCTATGCTAACCACCGTTGCTGGATATGTCAATGATTGTTCTAACCCTAACCCTAACCCTTGTTGATATATGACAATGTGGGTGTGAGTAACTATGTGTGCGTGTAATGTGGGTGAGGGCATAATAAAATGTGATTTATTCGCATTATTTCAATTTAGCTAATTCTCATAGTACACTTCAATGTCCACATGTAGTATCAGACTGTAGAATATGAAAAGCCAGATAGCAACAGGTCAAGTTGTCTCTGTGACATCACAGCACCTAACGAGCTCCATCTTGAACCATCACAGGTGGAGTTCACCTTTGACAAGGCTGTGATGGCAGAGATCCTGACCGGCTGCCGGGATATACTGCTGAAGCTAGTCAACACCCACCTGACCCCCAAGTCCCATGGGCGCATCAATCATGTGTTCAACCATTATGCCGACCACGAGCTCCTCACGCAGCTCTACGACCCTGCGGGGCGCTTCCGTGACAACCTGACCAAGATCTGCGTGGGGCTCAATAAAATGCTGGAGGAGGGGACTATATGAGGCCAACTGAGAGGAACCCCACCACCCCCACCTATGGGAGATGTAAAGACACTCGTAGCCAGCGACGGACACAGATATACAAGTCTGTACTGCAGACAAGTAACTGGTGATAAAAATGTAGGCTATGTGAGAAATGTGGACTCCTGTACATTGTTGCTGCTCAAATCTGAGCACAACAAAGAAAGAAAGAAAGAAATAAGTTGGAATAACTTGTTTAGTTGCTCAATGGTCAAGCATGTTTAGTAGTTCGCCCTTTGTATATTATGTTCTTTGAAATGCAGACACAAATTTTTGCTGGTTTTCAGTACATGGCCTCTGTTATTGGAATCGCTGTCCAATATTATATATTTAATATCTTTTAATGTGACGTTTACAACTACTGATGTAAAGTATTAACGATAATTCAGTTTGATAGCGAGTGATACGAGACTGCCATCTTGTGGTTAATGTGGTGAGTCATCTGCATTTTTACAAATGGTCATCATCTAGTTGGGTATGCGGGGAATATACTAAACTGGATGGAGAAGCCACTAAACTGAATTTTCTTCATTTGCATTGCTTTGTTTGTTGTTTTCTGGGTGTTACGGTCCAGGGTTTGTCTCCCAAGTAAAGTACAGCAAAACTACAATATTTGGGGGATTTCTTAAACAGTAGTCAAGCCTACTCTCTACAGGGTACCACAAACATGCACATCAAATAAACATTTTGTGTGCAATGTCTTTTAAGTGTATTTAAAAGGCTTCACATTTGAACTGTACACACACGGGGTCAACCCTTGCGTCCTGATGATTTAGTGATGTATAGCAAAGTAAATGGTAAATTTATATAGCGATTTTATCCAAAGCGCTTTAATTTGGCTCACATTCACCCATTCATACACCGACGGCGGTGTCAACCATGCAAGGCAACAACCAGCTCATCAGGAGCAGTTGGGGTTAGGTGTCTTGCTCAGGGACACCTCGACAATTAGCTAGGCGGAGCTGGGGATCGAACAGCAACCTTCCGGTTGCCAGACAACCGTTTCTACCTCCTGAGCTAGGAAGAGATAAGATATAAGGTAGTAGCATACTTTATTGATCTGGAGCAGACATTTGGGTAAAGTATATTAGTACTACAGTATAGAACGGTATTATATTATCGAGAATATTGTATAGTATGACTTGACAATGGGGGTTTATTAATTATAACGTTGAGTTATAACTCGATTAATAGTTGAATAGTTTGGAATTCTATAATTGGTTCATCTTTGTGCAAACAATTGAAGACACGTTTAAAATTGGAATTATAATTTTTTATTAAATACTATAATTTCATTAAAAATAACTATACAAAACGTTATCTTAAAAACATAGATAAACTCTTTTTGACACTTTTTGACTGGATAAAGCTACGCAAACAGTCGGTTGTCCACAGCTAAGGTCTGCATAAATGTACAAATGTGAAGATTACATAAGCAGGCCCTTAGTATTACACATAGGCCTACCTCTTGATCAGATGGCAACATGAGCTCTCACATGATGAGACCCAACTCAAAACACCAAATGGTCCTATGATTTACAACTAATATATATGAAATATAAAACGTGAGGCCCAACCACCGGCAAATGTCGAGCGCTTCTGATCCAACAAGAAATAAACTTCAGGAGTGCAACAATCGCCTGAGAACCACACCACTTACAGTAAACTATTACCTGGCAATACCCAGTGCCCAGTGGACTATACCAAGTGGTAGGCTGATCTAGCATATGGGAGTGTCCACCGATCAACCTACAAGCCTACACCCAGTGGATTGTACCAAATGGAAGACTGATCTAGAATATGAGTGTCCATCTAGATGTATGGTAGATAGATCAACCTACAAGCCTACACCCAGTGGACCGTATCAACTGGTAGGCTGATCTAGCATATGGGAGTGTCCATCCAGATACATGATAGATAGATCAACCTACAAGCCTACGCCCAGTGGACTGTATTGACTGGTAGGCTATGTATTCAAAGCATCACAGCTGGAAGAGCTCGTCCTCCCTCGCTCTGATGGCCTTTGTGCGCTTGGTGACGGTTAAGGGCACAGCCACGAGCGACATCTGCTGGTTCTGTGCCGGGGAAGCCGCGGCGCTCTGTGAGCGTGCGAGGCAACGGCGTTCTGGAATCCTGACATTACACGCTGCTTCGATGGCGGCGAACCTGAGAGGCAGAGGCGGAAAAAGACAAACATACGATCAGACGTACGACCAGAACGACTCGAACATGATTAGATATGTTTAAAATTGGGGAAAAGGACATTTCTCCTAACGGATCCCATTGCTTTTACTACACAAGTGAGAATACACAGTGAGAACAGTGGATCCTTCCGCTAAGCGAGGCTGACCTCTGAAGTCACGTGTGCCCCACCTGATACCTGATGGGGGTATCACCCTCTATGGCTATAGTCTGCTATGCCTCTACTATCTGCAGTACACAGAATCTAGGAAGCATAGAGACAGACATAGAACCAAAGAGCATAGGCAACTGGACCAATGAATTACATGTGTAATTCTCTTTTAACACAGGTTTTATTTTCTGTTTCAGTTTGACTATATTCCATGATTCCCTCTGGGATAAATTATGATATTATACCTACATTGTGATGTGCAGGTTGTATAAACCACTGTAAAAATAACATTTAAGAAAGGGCACAGGTTAAACCGTTTCTCCCCGTCATGGCATCCTTGGACAGCTGCCTTCTTGGACTGTCGTATCAAGGCGTCCATTCTTTTCAGGAACTCCATTGGAGAGAGCTCCGACCCGTCATCTTCTGTGCAGCCCTGTATCGCCTCAGACACAGCAGACAGCCCCGCGTTGCCATCCGGAGCAGAAACACAGGTGGTGGGTTCGCCTGAATAATCCTTGAGCAAACCTCGGCAAGTGCAAGCGTCAGAGTCTGACAGCGGTGCCGGGATGAACAAGATCTTCTTCAGAAATATGGAGTCGTTGGTGTACAATCTGTTCACTCGCTTGATTTGTTCCATCTGAAAACGAGGTTTCACATTATGTTGACTAATAGAATAGTTCAGTAATATACAGACAGGTAGGTTACCAGCTACATGTCACATGATGCACATTAGGCAACAGTACGACGATCAGAATCAGAAGTTGTTGTTGTTGTTGTTTTGCCAGGTAGTCGTCAAGGAATGAGTTGTGGTGTATTGGTGCAGACATTATATTTTGTAATATTCTATTGTAGGCTATATCCTCTTTTGTATGTTATTTCTGCACCAATACCCCCTAGCAAATCCCTTGCATGTATATGTAAATGCTTCATATAATTATTATGTAATTATTTACATTTACATTTAGGGCATTTGGCAGACGCTTTTATCCAAAGCGACTTACAAAAATTAACACATTTGTCGAACACTTATATAGTTCCACTATATAACAACTATAAATAGAATGTCTAAATAACTAATACATCTTTTCTTTTTGAAGACCATACTTACAGAAACTCCGTATTTTAGCGCCAGGCCTTGCAGCGTCTCTCCGGGATGAACTTCGTGTTCGACGAGTTCCTGCGGTACCGGGGAGACCGAAGACCTAACCAAACTCCCGTAGGACCGGGTGCGGGTTCCGCGGAGCAGTAGCCCGTGGCCGCCGGGCCGCTCGTCAATGGACATAATAAATCACTCTCAGAGTTCCTGGGGATTGCGCGTCCCATCCACTATTCAAGCCGCATTCTTCCGCCGATCACGGGACTGCCGTGTCCAGCGCGTGACCCGACGTTACCGTCGTCGTCGTCGTGCCAGCGCGAACGACGATGTTGCCACATAGACGACCACTTTGGAGATGTTTGCTGTTCGCTAAACGAATAAAGTAAACACTTACGTACTTTCCAACAAAAAAAACGTCAGCGCGTTGTCATCAAGGGCGTGTAATAAGAACTTGGTTGTCATGGCTGCAGTTCCGGTGATGTCCCGTCATGCATCGCTTTGAATCAGGAAGTAATCCGCCAAAATAAAAACATCCACGATAAAAACCCGTGGTCGAGTCTGATGATTATCAAGGTTGAAGATAGTAAGCACTTTAACTTGTATTACGTTGTTTGTCACAACAACATTACGGGTAGAAATGTCCTTTAAAAGGGAGGGCAATGATCCGAGTCAATTAAATATTTTAAAGGTGAGCAGCATGTCTTATCATTATGAACGACAACCTATACACATTCCCCGCGGTACGTCCAGCGGTGATACGTCACTTAATATGAATTATTATTTCCACAAACTTGGATTTCGTTTCAGAAAAGGCGTGTTGCTGATCTTCTGGCACATTTTATTCCAGAGGACGAAGCCGCCCTGATGAAGAACGGAAGGTAACGCAACCGCAAAACATTTAACAATGAGTTGGGGGTTACCAAATATTTATTAGATATTTATTAGACATATTTTGTTTATTCAGTAGTTTACGTTTGTTTCCTTCCCAGATACACCTGCCTTGTGTGTACCTACCGCCCTGTTTTTGACACCGTTGACATGCTTACGGTCCACAGAAAGGGGAGGAGGCACCTCGAAGGTAAGGATCTGTGGTCGGATTCATAAAAGTATCTTAAGAACAAAAATCTTGTTTGTTTGTTGTTGTTGCTTTGTTAAGATTGGACTTGTGAAGGACGTTAAGAATGTTTGTATCTACTTAGATAATATCTTAAGAAAAAACAAAAGAAGAAATTGGATCTTAAATTTCTTGTCTTGTCACATTTCTCTTTCGACAAATGTGTTACTTTTTTGTAAGTCGCTTTGGATTAAAGCGTCTGCCAAATGCTCTAAATGTAAATGTAAATGTCGTCGATTTTTATTCTTAACTATAAGCTAACAGTTTCTTAAATTGTCAGATTAATACGTTATGCGTTGATTGATTTTATTGTTGATTTTAATTGGTAATATTGATGTTATAGTTTTAATTGCTTCTATTTCCAATATTTATGAAAGTTATTGTAAGGTGATGCTACTCAATCATTCCAATGTCATGATATTATATAGAAAAATGCATAGGTCTAGGCTACTACACATTATGCTACACTACACAATACTCCAATCAGTGCCCATGTACACATTCTGAGCAATAAAAGTAAAATGGTGTAAATGTATCATTAAAGTGTTCCACAATAGCCTTCATTCTCTCAATGTCCACACACAGGGATGAAGGTGTTCTATGGCAAGAAAACCGAGCTGAAGAGTGAAATTACAAAGAGGCGACATAGAAACTATGTGCAAGAGGAAGATGACAGTCCGGCTGAAAGACAGGTGAGAATAGCTAACATACGCCATGGTGCATTTAGCTCTGAGATGCTGCTATTCTCATCCCAACCATCTATGCAAGACCTGGCCAGCTTATAGCGTTTGTGTTTCCAGGAGCCTTCCAGTTCAGCCCCGTTATTGGTACAAACCAGGAAGATTACCCATCATGCCTTGCTAAAGACTGTTCCATACAACAGTTGTCACAAAAAGACTAGGTTGGTGATTTGTTTGTTTGGTGATTGAACCACCATTTGGGTGTGTCACAACCGGTCACCTTTAAAGGTACCCCTCTTGGTTTAAACGGTAATCTAAAAAAAGTCTGTATTTTTTAGCACACCATCTGAAAAGGCTAGCGGTTCAGACCCAGTCGACCCCCCAGCCCCATCCGGCTCAGTACCACTTGGGGCGTGGGAAAGGACTGCAGGCTCAAAGCAAACACCAGCAGCAAGTACTCCCAGCAGCTACACAGCAGGTGAACCAAAACAACGGCAGTGTGATAAGGGAGTGTGTGTTTAATTTGTTTAATTAATTTATTGAGTGGTCCCTTTGTGTTTGTGCCAAAGTCAATGACTCAAAGCCCTCTAGAAGTAAAAAGAAATACAAAGCAAGAGAGTCCGAGCCTATAACAGCCCAAAGGAGGCGAGAGCTGGAGCACTACCTCCAGCTGAAAAGGTACAGGTTGTCTCATTGAATGTGTTGTTATTGTTGTGGCACCAACTCGCCACTAGATGGCAGTATAACACCATCTTTCTTTTCACCATCTTTCCTGTGTGTGTGTGTGTGTGTGTGTGTGCGCGTGTTTGTATTTAGCGACGGGTGGTTGCAAGACAGAAGTGGCCAGTGGGTAAAAGACGAAAATGTAGAGTTTGACTCCGATGAAGATGAGCCTCCTCCTTTAGCTCCTCTTCTTCCGGGCGATGAGAAGGACTAAGATGGGACTATGATATGGGCACTTGGACCTTAGTAGACAGACTGTAGGGCTGTCCAGCCAAGTGGGAACGTCCCTGCATTACCACTCAATCAATTCAAAGTGTTGACAGTGACGAGGTGGCACACCTTCCTTTTGTCATTGTTAGGGTTAGGAGAGCAAACCATAGATGGGCTCTATGAGCCGGCTCAGGGAAAAACGTGCACTTCGAGATAACGTCAGAGACACATCCTCTTCAGCATGTGAAGAACCTGCCCTCACACCACACTGGGAGGACCTTTCAACCGCCAAGCAGCTGGGGACCCACAGAATAGAGAATACAATACAATACAGAATATTGGTGCTAATGTTGGCAGTGAAGCCGCTTTTCACAAGATCACATCCCATCCCACAGTTATGTTTCAGCACTGTTGGCACAAAGGCAACCCCCGTTGGGATATGGTCCTTATGAACATTCAAATAAAAACTGTGGTTCATCATTTGAGGTTCACTGTGTCTGATGCTGCAGTAGGTTCTTGATGGGAATCCATATTTGTTTTTGCTGTTAGCTATTTGTGGTGAAAAGTAAAAGTGCTCGAGACTTGCTTCATGGCCTTTACCACCACATTTGTCCTTTTACAAGATCAATGTATGGCTTCTAACCAATTAAATCAACCCTTTTATAAAACACAGCTGCACAGGGACAATAGTTGGTTGCCATTCAGTAAATACTTCCACTGATCATTACGGTCCAAAAATACAGCTGTGTTTTACTGTGGAACAAATAAATGGCCAAAAATAGAGTGCCGCTTGGCAATACTGACCCTTAAATCATTAGTTACCTACTTCCTGTGTGAAATGTCACAGTGGCAGACGACATCATACTAGCCCTGCATGTCTTCAATCACTTGACCTTTTGGGAGATCTGTGTTTGCTGTCATTACATGTGGTCTTTTCAAAGGTGACATTAAGCCAGCCACGAGATGAAGGTCCATGATTAAAGTTGAACACGTCTAAAAAAACTGGAACAAATCTAGAGAGAAACCCCATATGTTGGAACCGATTGCGAGCACCCAGTGCAGGTGGTAAGGCGGAAGCCCCCCACAGAGTTTAGCAGCTGTTCTGTTTCTCAAGGCCCCCCATAAAGTTCCTTGGGCACACATGGGTGCACTCCCACTGGCCCCTGCGAAACCTTCAAGTGTGGATGTATATTTGGAGCCGGGTAACCCAAGCCCAGAAGACCGAGTTACATTCCCTACCGCTGCACAAGGAGGTTTTGCTGGCTGAACACGAGTGTATAAATAGGTCAGGTGCTTAGTGGGGGGAAAGTTAGAAACTCAAGAAAATACTTTTTAAGGGATTAGAGTGTTGTTAGAAAAAAGGAAAAGGAAATGACTTGTCCTTTTTTAGGATGATCGTCGCAGATTAGTAAAACATTTATTTCATGCATTTTGAATATACTGTATACTTCTGAATGGTTTGGTAATTTGGCAATTTTGAAGTGAAGTCTGTGAAGTCTCACTTTATTTTGAATGCGTCAAACCTTTTGTCTAATTTGTGATATTTGGCACATTTCAACATTTAGAAATAACAGCACTCTTTTATGACCATTTATGACAATATTTAAATGTGTTTATTATTTAAAGTATTTACAAATGTTAATCATCCTCTATAGCACCACGTTATCATGAATGGAGGGTTCACTGGTTTGGGAGGATGTCGGGGGGCCAACGTACACACACTAAAAGCACAAAAAAGACACTTGACATTTTGCTTTGTGACCTATACATGCTTTTATGATGAAGTCAACAGTCTACAAAAAAACAGCAGGCTGAGGTTAATGAAATGAAATGGTCTTTTACATTTACAAGGACGTTACGTGGGCTTTCACCATGCATGACTCATTAAACCACTGTGAAAACTCATGGCTACGTAGAGGAGTGTGGACAGCCAGCAGTCGGGGCGTGGATGGCGATCCTCCTCGGTCCTTTTTTCGCAGACAGACAGAAGGTTGGCTCCAAGGGGGACGCTAAAATGGATGAACAGGAAAACAGGACGTTCGTTTGTTTGTGTTGTTCACTTCCTCCTTGGTGCTCATCTCAGTCTCTGTTGGCGAACTGTGAGGAAAAAAACAAAACAGAGAAAGGACGTATTTATGTCTTCCGACCGCGGTACCAATGCTCAAGGACAAACAGGGTAGTCATGGTAACGACTGAAGTAATGCAAATGTGTGTTCACAGAACTAAAATAAACGTTCATATCAAAGCTCACACACTTCATTTTTTGGGAGTGACTCTACTCTATGTCTACAACATACAGTATCTATCATTTATGAGAAGATGGGTAATAGTTATTTAGTGAATTTGTTTGGAGGTACTGACGCATGTCGTTGTTTCTGGTGATAGCCATGGCGGCCCGGGCCCGGGGCCCCTGCTGGGTGAAGTGGTAGCCAAACCTCAGGATGCTGGAGTTGTTCTCCAACATGGCAGCGATCTCCATCTCCACAGAGTCCCCCAGCGTGTGCCTCTGTAGGTGGGGGTCATTCAGGGCTCAGTCCACGACTGAGTTTTATAAATTGAGCCATTTAGCAGACGCTTTTATCCAAAAGCGACTTACAAGTTGGCTTGAGAACAATCAATGTGTAAAAGCAATTCCTTGTCCCGTTTGTTGTTCATTCAAGACATTGCATGTCACTTATTTTTACAGAAATAACTCATTGCATCCAGTTCATCAGGTACAGGTTTGAGTGATGGTATTTCGATTATTTTCTGGGGGCCATGATAACCTAGCGGCTAGGATGTTTGACTTCCAGCCAAAAGGTTGCAGGGTTTGAAACCCAATATCCGCAGTCTACCTGTAGGCGTCTTTGAACATTATGCTCTAACCGCCCTGCCTCTTTATTGACGACATTCGCTGTAAGTCGCTTCGGATATAAAAGTGTCTGCTGAATAGTTTTACCACGATAACACGTTATAGTGAAAATGTCCCCAAGCAATACATATAAAGGTGCTTGCACACTGCCCCAACAAACACCAGCATCAGGCTAGTGTGCCGTACCCTTTGGTGTTTTGTCGAACGTGCTGAATCCGTGTTCTTCGGCCAACATTATACAGTTGGGTATTGGCGTTGATTGGGGGGGCAGTGTGCGACCACTTTAAAACTGCTGTATTACAATAATGGTACTGTTTCCATACCACCTATGTGCTGTATGTTTGAATATATGCGTGTGTGACCTGGTTGTCGATCTTGAGCTCCACCAGTGTGGCGTTGCTGGCCATGGCCTTGATGATGGCTGTCATGCCCTCAGCTGTGATGAAGTTGGACTCGATGTTAAGACTCTGGAGACTGGTGTTCTCCTGGAGCATCTCCGCACACGCCTGCACGCACACACATATACACACACACACACACACATAAAAACCACACACATTCAGAAAATACAATAAGGGATAAAATACTGGCATGAAATGGCCATCAGCTCAGGAGGTAGAGCGGTTGTCTGGCAACCGGAAGGTCGCCGGTTCGAAGTGTCGAGGTGTCCCTGAGCAAGACACCCAACCCTAACTGCTCCTGACGAGCCGGCTATGGCCTTGCATGGTTGACACCGCCAGTCGGTGTATGAATGGGTGAACGTGAGGCAATCTAAAGCACTTTGGATAAAAGCGCCGTACCAATGCAGTCCATTCACCATCCAATATTATGATGACAAACAAACGTAACGTTGTGTCACTGATAATTGAGGAGGCGTTAGCCAGTACTGACGTGGGCAACAGGGTCGTTGCTCCGTGTGGCTGCGATGCTCAGGACCTCCACGTAAGAGTTTCCCTTCATGGCCTCAAACACCTCCTTCAGCGTGGGGATGGGAATGTCCTGGTTTCACACACACACACACACACACACACACACACACACAAACCCAACGGCAAAGGTGTCACTATGACGTGGTGAATGAAGCATAGCATGAGACAATGCAATTATTTGAAAAGGTTTAATGAATCTGAATGGGTCTGAATAATATCCACTATCTAATACACATAAGCATCTCCATGTAAAGAGTCTTTGCGTACTCAGAAAAGCGCTATATAAATACAATTTATTATTATTATATAGATTCTGTAGTCTGTAACAGCACATGGCACAGGAACTACCAACCCAATAAATAATGATACAGGGATTCTGGGGAACAATTGAATTTAATTCAATCTAATCCAATTCAACTGTGACCCCTCAACCACAAAGTGCATCCTGACACCTCCACATTTCCCATGATTCCTAGCGGCTGACCTTGATGTTGTTGAGGTTGACCTCCGTCAGTCCGCTGTCGTTGTTGTGGATCTTCTCCACGGTCTCCTCCACGTTGGTGGTGTTTGGGGGCTCTTCCGGAAAGATCTTGAAGGGATCTCCTTTTACCACACCTACGGGGGTCCAATATAGTGTTGATGTATAACATGTAATGAGCAACATTTACATTCAATTATTTGTTAGACTTGTTAGACTTCAAGTCGATGTCTTTTAGTTCAAGTAGATATCTTTTAGTTCAAGTGCATGTATTTTAGTTCAAGTAGACGTCTTTTAATTCAAGTAGATGTCTTTTAGTTCAAGTTTCATCAGGTTTTGAGAGTTCGCTTTTCGTTTGCTATCACAGCGGGTTATCAAATCATGTCATTTCTGTCTGGATGTGTCTTTGTTACTCAGGTAATACATACTGTTGATGCCCTCTGTGTTGGCGATCTTCCCCGTGCAGCCCAGAGCATCGTAATACTGTTTGTTGCTCATCAGGGTGTACATTCCAAGGATGGCTGCAGAAACACACAGGGGACACCATGTATAAATATATTCATATATTACAGTTGGGGAGAGGGGTACCAGGTTGCAAATTGATTTTGAATATTTCACTGTGATTGCCATGAAACTTGGTATATAGCGTGGACACAAGGGACTTCTCCAAGCGTTTTAGATCGATCAAAAGGTTGCCATGTGTTTTGATAGGCCATGCCAACAATCTGGAATCATCTCCTTCATCACTGGCTCTATCTCTATCCCCCATTGGATGATATTGCTGCTCCAGAATCTAGATAACTCATTTGGAGCTATAAAAAGAAATCTAACAGAGAGTGTGTGTGTGTCTACATATGTGTGCGCTACCCTATACATACACTATGTGTGTAGACATGAGTGGGATATCGCTGGGCATGGTAGATTTTACTTGACCAGATCAAACCCAACAAGCACCTGACAATATATGGTCTCCATCAAAATATGAATCAGGGTCATTAAAACCTATTGAATCTAATGTCTAGCATCTGTCTGATTCAGCCTTATTTCATGAGATGTTTTAACCTAAAAACCTAAAATATATATAATAGAAATATATATGTCATGTTAAAATGTGTATATTTTGACTGAGGAGGTAAAACAGTGGTTTTGGTTTTGTATCGGTGTTACTCTTCGGGACCTTGAGATGGCAACAGTGCT
>OMKP01080832.1:0-19654 GCA_900302375.1 Bathygadus melanobranchus
GAAGGAAAGCAATGACTTAGTTGACACTTTTCTTTAGTAAGTTTGATCTGCTACTTATAATAATAGTTTAACTTAACTTCTATTTCTATTCTATCTGTGAGGTTCTACTCCACTCTACTCTTGAAACAAAGCGTTCTTTCATGAAGTAGTTCCTTTACAGGGGTTCTACCAACCTCTTATAGGACAGGAAATACCATGCACTGAATACTCACGTACATATCATAAAAATAAACATTTCTTTAAATATTGTCTCATCGTTGTTTGATTTCATTCACATGGGTAACATTCAGCCTTTTTAAATATTTTAGTTGTATTGTTTTTTGAGTTACAGGCGTACAGTACAGACCGTTGTACTTATTTGTTATAACAATGTGTGATCCTGTGTGTGAATACTTTCTCCAAGGTTTCCACAGTGTTTTCCCCTTCACAGTTGATCCTACATTCACATGAGTCCATCATTAGAGGAAGAGGAGTATTTGAAAACTATATGGACTCTCCACGATGCTCTCCATTTCACTCAAGTCTAAACATATTCACCTGAACTCCACTGTGCACAGTATATGAGTAGTTTTGGGACAGGGTGTGTACCATGGTGCTATATTTGTCCCTATGCATAATGGGAAAATTGACTTGTGCTACAGGAACCGAAGGCAGCACATTTCCACCTCAACACCCTGTTAGTGTTGACTATTTATGTTCCTGTCAACAAAACAGACACTGTGCAATATATAACCCTCATGTTTTTGAGGAAGATATAATACTTGTTGGAATATTTTCATGGAGAAAACAAACGACCAGGAGCAATCTGCTTAAATTAAGCGTGGTCTGGGGTTGTATTTGGCTGGGATTGCTAGAGAGATATGAAGTTAGGTTTCAGTTACGGAACACTGCAGAGTACAGTAGACGTTACGCTTTATTGTAAACCGCACTTTCCCAGCCCAGCAAGCACCTGAAGTTACTTATCTTTGTTCGGTGTAGAGTTAAAGACATGTTTATCTCGTCCTCACATCTCTTTCGCCCATTATGTCTTTTTTTGTCGCTAAAGTAAAGCAGGTGCAAGCGGCCGTTGCTGAATTGTTTTGTATATAAAAAACAATTTTGCTTCGAGTAAAAACAGGTCCTTTTATATATATATATAATTTTATATTCTTTATTTTATAATTTAGAGCAATTCTAAATCAAGCATTTTGTGGTTTAAAAGTGGTTTAAAAGTTGATCTGGCACACTCAGATGTGAAAGAAAATTTTAGACAAGGTTGGTTCAACTGCCACATGACGGAGCTGTATAGTGCAGTACGACCACTACCACTGCGACATGGATACGCAAATGTGTTTAAAAAAGGCATGTTTGTGGGTATTAGTGGAGGCTTGTGTAAACCGGAATTGAATTAATACGTCGCTACGAGATCCTATTGAAGGTGTTGCTGACAGAACTCAGACAGACTCTCTTTTCAGTAAGCTACAGCAGAACTGTGGACCATCTGGCTGATAAAGGGCCTTGTCCGACAGACCAACAACCAGACCAGACCACCGGCCGGCCCCCACCCCTCGCTACACACACTCCAGGTCTATTAACCGCTACACTTCATAACGGCATGGGTGGTGTGGCAGGGCACACGTGCACTCAACCTGAAAGAGGTCTTACAGGCATGTTTTATAAGGGTTTCTGTCATGTGTCGCACGGTCCGAGTGGTTCACCTGTGATGTTAAAATAACTTACATCCGTCCAATGGTGTAGGGAGACTTGTTTATGAGTGTTGTATTCTTTTACGAAGTGAATTAGTTCTTGTCTTATAAAAAGAACAGCATTTTAAGTCATCATCAACATCCTCTGCCGCTCCATCCCTATACATGAATATAATAAGCTGTAGTTATATTTGTGTTGTGGAACTTTTTCATACACACTTTAGCAGTTCTGGTTTATCCCACAACATCAGCCTAACAGATTAACAGCTGTAAAATGATGCCACAGTGTTGGAGTCATCGATTAACTTCCCAATAGCAATTATCAGGAAACTATTGAAACATGAGATGATTGAGAACCTAGACTGTACCGCAATAAACCCTCACCAGCGGCTGTGTGTACATTCGAATGCCTCCCACCTCCTATCCTGACCTGACCCAGTGCTGTCATCTAGACGGTTGTACCTCTGGCAATGGTAATGACAACCACGTGCAAGCAATAGGCTATAGGCTGTTTCGGGGTTAAAGAGGGTCTTTGTGACACGGGTTTGGATCATGTTAGAGGCAAGGGGAGATCAGGGATTAGTTTAAACCCGAGAAAACAGTCGTTGTACAATGGTTAATTTTTTTAAATCAAACCACTGAAATAGGTGAATTGCATAACTTCAATTACATATCCCAGTGGGTTTATTCATGGGTGTGGGGGAGGCAACTTATATAATGTCTGTATTCGTTTATTTATAGTAATACTATCGCTAGTGGCTCTTCATTTTCAGGACCTACTTCAAACGCAAGAGGGCACTACTGCTGTTTTTTCCATAGGGAATACCACTCGGGGCAGAAATGTTGTCTTTCGTCACGTATTGGTTAAAACGCAGTTGAGGTCATACCTTTTTGAACAAAACGTGCGTTCCCATTGGCTGTGCTTTGCGATAATCGCTCTGTGATTCGAAATGAGAAACACAAGATTGGTTTCGTGCGCAAGCTGTCAAGACAAAAAAAAAAACCTCGAACAGGACAACACTGTGACGCTACTCTGTAAGTAGCGGTGATCTATTCAATAATGCCATGTCAATCATGTCCGCTGCACGGAAAGTGTATTCCGCGTTTCAAGGCTTAGCCGGGATATTCGCTGTCATCCAAATGGCTCTGGGAGACTTGTTTACGTTTCGTGTCCGAGTCAACCGCACCAGCTAACGTTAGTCGCGTTCAACACAGCAAGTCTCCTTGTTTTTTTCCTACGTGTTTGCCTCTACGTGCCACCACAAGGCTTTTGGTTTGCTTTGGTTAACGTTTCCCCTGAGGTAATGCCTGTGTTATTACCGTTTTGCTGAGGCGGCTGGCTGTGTGGGTTCATGTGGCTAATGTACAAGCTAGTAAACGACAGGAGCTACATGTTGCCATCCTTGTTGATTGTTTTGGTCACTTTACGACTTGGATCTCAGACATGTTAATATAAATGTCATATATGCAGCACCGCTAAATGTATAGTTTGGAGAATAGTAAGTGGGCCTTGTGGTGATTTAGTTTTCACTATTCGAATGTTTTCTTTTACACAAACCTTACAGTATAATGCTTAAAAAACAGCTAACGGTATGCCATGCACACAGTGCTTTTGTGCACGCCATGCTAGCCCTGAGCAGATAACGCAAAAGAGGATTATATCACAGCACCAATTAACCTACTTAAGCATGCAAGAGTTAACTTTCTGCCAATATGCATAGCCGCCTGTTCATAAGACCACAGCTGAGAAGTGCCAGCCACAATTCTAACTACGTGTTCACACATCTGCACATGCAGTAGAAGGCGAATTGACAATGCATACACACCATGCTTATGCATGAAGTCTATTTACTTTGCTCGCTCTACCTTCTGTCATTAGCTCATGAGGGAATCCTCCCTGAGGACATAACAGTACAAACATTTTCCAAGGACATTGGGTTTGGGTGAGCAAATATTTTCTGACTAGCATTTTAAAATGCTATAATATTTTTGTAATAATTCTATCTTTACCTATTTGCCCTTTTTATCAACTGATTTTATCTTACCGTTTCAGAAAATGTATATAATGTTTTTGAACATTCCCCTTTCCAGCCTTACAAGACAAACTTGTTTTGTGACTTAGAATGTAGGTAATATCTTGCAACCGCATGTTTGAGCTCTAGTCGTGGTTTTATCTGTTGATTTCTATGTGTCTATTTCTTTATTGGGCTAGACTAGTTCATACTTGAAGCTTGAGTCTGCCTTGCACCTGTTATGAACTAATAAGCTGTGCCAACAGCAATGAGATGACAATGAATGAGCAGTCTGTGGCATGACCTCTGGGCCTGTCAACTAAGTTAATCAAAATCCTTTGGGCATGGGAACACATGGGGTTTAAATGTAGTGTTAGGGCTAGATGTCTGTCTAATTATTGCTTAACCTTGTCACCCTTTCTGCAGAGAGATTGTGACCAGTGCTAAGTATGGCGTTGGCCTCCATAGCTCTAGAAAGTGCCGTGATTACAACATGGCTTGTCCTAACAGTTGTATTGTCTGTGTTGTTATTGTAGGGTTGACCTTCAGTCTTCAAGAGGAATGATGGTGGGCTATTTGATGACCACGCGGGCGGACCCATCACCGCTCTAGGTTCTAGAAACCCACGGCAGACGTGTGTCATGCACAATCTGCTCCTTGAGTGAAGGATGAGATACCTGAGCGGTGACACCACCCGAGGGGAACAGCGGTCAACACCATCAGCCTCTGTTCTCCCCTAGCGATCCTTATCGAGCCTCGGTATCGCTCTCCACTTCTCCCTCCACCAGCAGCCGTTATTACCTCGCTTTAGTGCAGCTTCGCCCGTCCCAAGAACCTTCCTGTCTCCCCACCACAGCCGCTGCCCCCTTTCCACTCCCCCTCCTCCCATCGGCTGCGGTAGTTGAGTTGGTGCACAATGGCGTGGCGGCAGGACGCTGAGGGCTGCCACGGCGGACTGTGATGTCACAGCCCAGCAGCCCGGGCGAGAGCCAGCGCGGCGCTCCGAGATTCTTTGTGGGCTGCGAGGACGATGAGAGCGAGGAGCAGGAGGACCGCATCAGGACAGACATGGAGCTGTACGAGGACGACGAAGATGCCGATACGGTCGGTGGCCCCGCTGGTGCTATTTAGGGCCCCCGTTGCACGTCACCTGTAGACTTACACACAGCGGTGGAGTCATGTTGCACCGCTGGATAGATGATAAGCTAGTCGTTTTAAGTTACCCCGCTAAAGGGACGTTCCAAAGTACACATTAGGAGCCACCGATCAATCATACAAATGTCCTATTTCATGTAAGATCGCGAGAATACTATACGGACTGGCCGATGACATGTCCGCTCCTGTGTTTGCTTCCCACCAGCCCCCAGCGCGCCAGATCGTGGTGGGGATCTGCTGCATGATGAAGAAGTCCAAGTCCAAGCCCATGACCCAGATACTGGAGAGGCTGTGCAAGTTTGAGTACATCACCGTGGTCATTTTCCCCGAGGACGCCATCCTCAACGAGCCCGTGGAGAAATGGCCTTTATGTGACTGCCTCATTTCTTTCCACTCTAAAGGTGACGCACGCGCACACGCACACGCACACACACACACACACACACACACACACACTCAGTGTTCACATAGCTGGTGGTCACATGCTGTGGGGCAGGCACACACACACTGACCCCCACTATAGTTGGCCAGTGTCTCCTGAAGAATGACCACATAGAATGAATCCATGCACATGCCAAACCGACGCCCTCATACGAAACAATACCACCATTATGTGACATCCAACATACGGTAGTTGATATGGTCAGGGTTACAGACTGCATTGTGAGGTGGACTGTAATTTTGCGGCACATGATTACATTTGCCATACCACCGGTTGATGACATTGCAATGAAGCTGACTGCTTTTTATTGACGATGTGGTTCGGGGCAACAAAAGTGAAGTTGTGTACGTGAAAGTGGATATTTAGGGTTTGTCTTTTACACTTCCTGTGCACTCTTAACCAGGATTTCCACTGGATAAGGCTGTGAGTTACGCCAAACTCAGAAACCCCCTGCTCATCAATGACCTGAACATGCAGTACTACATACAGGACAGGTACACCCCCCATCCACTGCGGAAACCGTTCCCTGCAGCAAAGGATTTACTCAGAGTGAGCAGTAGAAGTGGGTAAAAGAGTTTGCTTTCACTTTCATTTCAGGAGGGAGGTTTATCGGATCCTACAGGAAGAAGGGATTGACCTTCCGCGCTACGCCGTGCTTAACCGAGACCCAGACAAACCGGATGGTCAGTCCGTTATACCTGGTTGCCCTCACTGATCTGATTTGTGTGGTGGCTTTTCACACAACCCTTCATACAACAATCCAAGCTCTAGTTTTGGAACGGGGTGGCTTAGAAGTGGGAGTATATTTAGAACTGGACTCATCACACAAGTGCTTATTTTCTCCACAACAGGCAAAACTGTCTACCCAGCCGTTGTCCGACCAGCACCCCTGAGGCTATCAATTTTAACAGAGCGCAAAGGCGCAAGTATATATTTAGGGCTCTGGATAAATTTAGTCTTTTAACGGGAGTGCGACAGAGTGTGCAGCACGCTGCAAGTGGTGACTTGCTACTACCTCCGGTATTCCACTCCTGTCTGTAACGGGGAGTAGTAGTAGTAGTAGTAGTAGTAATGCCCGGGGGAAACGGCTGATCCGACGGGGATGTTAAAGGTCCCAGAAATGTGTCAATGAATTCTTCCGGATGTGCGTCTGAACGTGTGTGTGTGGTGTCCCAGAGTGCAGCCTCCTGGAGGGGGAGGACCAGGTGGAGGTGAACGGGGAGGTGTTCCCCAAGCCCTTCGTGGAGAAGCCCGTGTGCGCCGAGGACCACAACGTCTACATCTACTACCCCACCTCAGCTGGTGGCGGTAGCCAGCGCCTCTTCAGGAAGGTGTGGTTTTCTAATCATACATTCACAACACCTGCCGTTCATAGCAGCCGCAACGGCTCGCACACCACCCTCTACACACCCTCCACTCTCCTCCCTCTTCTTCTCAAAAGTCTCAAATTCCTGTAATAGTAAGCTCCAGCTCCAAGCGGTCTGGGTCTGAAGTTGAAGCAGCCATGTTATATTTGGAAGGTGGTGGTGGTGGTGGTGGTGGAGCCTCTGCACCCCCCGCCCACCCCTTTATCCATGAAGTATTAACAGCTACTAAACAACAACAGCAACAGTCCAATAAAACTGAAATATAACGCTTAGCATTTGGCAGGAATTACTTTTCAGTGCCAAAAATGAATCATCGCTTATCCGGTCAAACTGTTGCCCATGGCGCTGCATAGACCAGAAGGCACACAATGAACTGAATCCACCTGGCTGGTTTCATGAGAACAACATATTGTCCCCCTCAAGTCAAGTTAATTTTATTTGTATAGCCCTTAATCACAGTTATAGTCTCAAAGGGCTTTACAGGCCATATATTTATTACACCCTCTAACCCTAGCCCTCCAAAGGGCAAGAAAAAAAATTCATGATGAAGGAACGCAGAGTGGGGGATCCCTCCTTCCAGGGATGGTTAGGAGTGCAATGGGTGCCATAACGGGCATGCATAATAGAATTACAAGCAAACACTTTAAGTACAATGTAAGAAATGGTTAAGGAACATCAGTGTTGTCCAATCACTTGGCTTTCTCCATCCGTGCTGTGGCTGTGTTTGTTGTGCAGATCGGAAGCCGAAGCAGCGTGTACTCCCCCGAGAGCAGCGTGCGCAAAACTGGCTCGTACATCTACGAGGAATTCATGCCCACAGACGGCACTGATGTGAAGGTAGCCCTGGCGACGCTGCCTTTGGTTTACTGTGTTGTGTGAATGACCAGACAGTCTTAAAAGGACAACTAGGCTCTCAAGCCCACATTTAGGCGACCGTGAACATTTATACAGGTTATAGCACGCTGTACAGTAAAGCAAGTGATTTGGTGCAGTTCATCGTGTGATCAAAATGTGGTATTGCAGACCCTCTTCACAGAGGCATCATCGTAGGACAAACACGGCCGTCGCTCATAACATTAGTTATGGGTCTGCTCCTTGTATGTACCAAGGCACGGTACTACTTGTGAAGATAAGTCGACTACCTGTGCCTTGGTACATCAAATTAGCAGACTCATAATTTGCGTTATGAGACGTCTGCGATTGTCTCACAAGCATCACAGTATTAGTAAAGGGTTCACACGAGTTTTTTTCAGCAGTGATCTAGTGTTCGCAGTCACTCTTCCTGTCCCGGTGGATGACGCGTGGCGTGTGTGTGCGCTCCACAGGTGTACACGGTAGGGCCCGACTACGCCCACGCCGAGGCCCGCAAGTCCCCCGCCCTGGACGGGAAGGTGGAGCGGGACAGCGAGGGCAAGGAGATCCGCTACCCTGTCATGCTGTCGGCCATGGAGAAGCTGGTCGCCCGCAAGGTGTGCCTGGCCTTCAAGGTGAGTCGCGGGGGCTGGATTATCAATGGCGGTGCACGTTGTTAAACAGAACTTAGCATCGGTTTCTTTCTTTCTGTCTTTCTCTCTTCCATGGCAGCAAACCGTGTGCGGGTTCGACCTCCTCCGAGCCAACGGACACTCGTACGTATGCGATGTCAATGGCTTCAGCTTCGTGAAGAAATCCATGAAATACTACGACGACTGTGCCAAAATCCTCGGGTAACAGCTGTTTGTGTGCTCCACTACACCCTCCCTCCTTTGTGTATGCTGGCTCGGCTACACTTGACCCTTGGCTGCAGCAGCAGCAGAGGGTCTTTTGCTGACGTCCCTGTGTGCTTGTTTAGGAACATAGTGATGCGTGAGATGGCCCCTCAGTTCCAGATTCCCTGGTCGGTCCCCACAGAGGCAGAGGACATCCCCATTGTCCCCACCACATCTGGCACCATGTGAGTCCCCACAGGGTCAAAGTTCACTCTCCGTATTTGTTGTAGAGCGATATGCGCTGGTTATGTGTGCGTGTCACAACAAAGATCTATGAAAATAAATATGGGGGGCATGTAAGGTGCTTGCATTGCAGCTCCATATTGATTGTGGACATGGGTGTTTGTTGGGGCGGCAGTGGCTCAGGGGGTAGAGCGGTTGTCTGGCAACCAGAAGGTTACTGGTTCGATCCCCGGCTCCGCCTAGCAAAGTGTCGAGGTGTCCCCGCTGCTCCTCGCGAGCTGGCTGTTGCCTTGCATGTGTGGGTGAATGTGATGCAATATACTGAAATTAAAATATTCTTCTGCAGTGCTGTGAGCATATTGTTTTTGCATATTGTTGTCAACATCTGGTCGATGGTTCTTTTTAACCGTTGTTGGATTTGTAGTGCATTGATTTGGAACTGTTAAAACGCAGAGGTTATTGACCAATCAGGATCAAGTATTTAACAGTGCTGTGGTGTAAATGACCGTAATGCTCTTCTTGTCCTATTCAGGATGGAGCTACGCTGTGTCATCGCAGTGATCCGACACGGGGACAGAACACCCAAACAGAAGATGAAGATGGAAGTTCGTAATCCAATGTAGGTGTTTCATTGCTATAGAAACAGAACTGGAATCTTTCTACTGAAACGAGATCGCCATTTGTCATTTAATTTGTACATTTGAGAACCGTCCTATCCAGCTATTTTTGGGGGGGGTTTGACTTCACCTTTTTCTACTCTGTGTTGGTGCAGGTTTTTTGATCTTTTTGAGAAGTACGCCGGATACAAGACTGGTAAACTGAAGCTCAAGAAGCCAAGACAACTGCAGGTACATAAAATGGTTTCCCCACGTCCACACGTCTGTGGCTGAGACCCTTCCTGCAGCCCCCTTATGCTCTACCATGTGGTGTTGACAGGAGGTGCTGGACATCACCAGACAGTTGCTGGCAGAACTGGGCCAGCATGATGACTGTGAGATAGAGGAGAAGAAGTCCAAACTGGAGCAGCTGAGGACTGTTCTAGAGATGTGAGTAACCGGTTCACCTGGTTCCTTACAGACAAACACTGGACTGGGGACTGCAAACAGTCAAGCCCTTTGCCTAATTTGACTAATCTGTGTGTTTAGATCTTGTGCCTGGGGGCAAAGTCTTGTCGTAGCCAGTGTGTATGTTAAGCAGAGAACATAGAGATAGAATAAAACATTTCACAGCGTATGCAAAGAACTGTATGCATAATATGCAATGATTTATTTATAGATCATTGCATAGTTACCTAGTTATAATGGAATTATATTCCAGGGCATACCTTGTCTGTTTAGTAAACTAGTAAATGGCTTTACAGATAAGGAAATCCATTAGAACCATTTTCATGGCTTTTTTTCTCTCCAAGGTATGGCCACTTCTCTGGGATAAATAGGAAAGTGCAGTTAACCTACCTGCCACATGGACAGCCCAAGACCTCCAGTGAGGAGGAAGGTAGGGAAACCAAACCAAGCCACACATTTTCTGCCGCTCTCTATTTACCCACCGGAATGCTGACTGTTCAAATAAGTGATGTGTGAAACGCTGTGTGCCTTCTGGCCTGCCAGACACTCGGAAGGAAGGCCCGTCCCTGCTGCTGGTGCTCAAATGGGGAGGAGAGCTGACCCCTGCAGGCAGAGTACAGGCTGAGGAGCTGGGTCGCGCCTTCCGCTGCATGTACCCTGGTGGTCAAGGTAAAACACACTGACACACATGTGTGTATGGCTTGTAACATTTGCACAAGTTTAAGGTGACAGTTGATATATTCTGACATTGTGTGATTTGATCTCTTTCGAGTGGTGCAGATACAGACCTACGGAAACAACACCAAAGACCTATCTTATACTATAGGAAAAATTTTACAGCATTAGAATATTCCTATTATAGGAATATTTTAATGCTTATTCCTGCCTCTACATTCTACTCTGATGCAAATTACTGCTCAACCAGAAAGCCATATTAACATATTTACTTTTAGGGCATTTAGCAGATGCTTTAAGGCAAAGCGACTTACAATAAGTACATTTATCCAAAGAAAGTGAAACCGCAATATATCACTGACGGTAAAGTAAGATTTTAATAGAACACGTTTCAAGCACTTATGATTATGAGGTTAATAGAACAAGTTTCAGGCGCTCATGATTGCTAGGTTAACCCCTTGCTGGTAAACAGCAAGATAGCTAGGATAAGATGCTACACAACGCAACGTACTATTTTTAAGTGCCGGGACGTTTGAACATACAAGTAAATGCTGGGGATCCAAGAGGGGATGGGATTCGAACCCTGGTTTGGGTAAGTGGAAGTGGGTTAGGGAGGAGAGGTGGCGGGGGTTAAAGGAGGGAACCTATGCAGAGTCCAGGTGAACTCTGAACAAGTGAGTCTTGAGTCTCGGGAACTGGAGCCATACACCTCCATGTTTTTCCTGTCCTTTCACATAAACCATTCTGGTACATAACATAATGTTAATATTTCCTCCATATGTGTTGTTGTTTTTTTGTTTTTAAATGAATCCCTTTTGTCAGGAATGGGAACACAATATGTGTACAAATGCTGTTGGCTGCATTGTTGTTGTGACTCCTGTGCTTCAGGGACACTAGTCGCCGTACGTTATTGTCTGCTCCAACTGATCCATATAAAGTCAACACGAGTGGCAGGGAGAAAGTAGAAAGGGGGATAATGGACTGTAACAGTCCACAAAAGCTCACACATACACTGTAGAGAAAGTGAGTTTGTTTATAATGTGCTGACACTTCATGTAATCCTCAAAGGTTCAACTTGAAGACTTTCAGCATCCCTAGTCTGTAGTGTAGGCAGCATGATTCACTCAGCCCTTTCATGATGCACATCTGCTTTCCCAAAAGTAACTGTGAGTGTTAAACGCACACACAGACAGCCACACACTATCTCTCTCTCTCACACACACCCTTCCTTCTACACTGTTCCCATTATTTTGCCACTTGCGTCAACAAACCCCTCGCCGAACAGCTAACTCCTCGAGACTCCGGCCAAAGTCGGTCGCCATGGCGACAAGTGGCCTGTTCCTGAGCTCCACTAATGCTATTGTTTCTGTTTTTCCTCCTGTGTCCCTCCAGGAGACTACGCCGGCTTCCCCGGCTGCGGGTTGCTACGGTTACACAGCACATACAGACACGACCTGAAGATCTACGCGTCCGACGAGGGCAGGGTTCAGATGACGGCCGCCGCCTTCGCCAAGGTAACCGCGAGGTGACGGCTGAACGGGCGGGGAGGGGTGGGGGGCCACAGCTGGGGTTAACGCTGATACGTATGACGTGTGTTCATGCGGACGTCATTTAACAGCGGATCACCCTTGTGTGTGTGTGTGTGCGTGTGTGTGTGTGTGTGTGTGTGCGCGCACGCGTCAGGGTCTGCTGGCGCTCGAGGGCGAGCTGACACCCATCCTGGTGCAGATGGTGAAGAGCGCCAACATGAACGGCCTGCTGGACAGCGACAGCGACTCGCTGAGCAGCTGCCAGCACCGCGTCAAGGCCCGCCTCCACGACATCATGCAGAAGGACGAGGAGTTCACACCGGACGACTATGATAAGGTGACCCCCCTCCTCCTCCTCCTCCACACCAGACTTGCGTCCTTGTTGTTACCACCGATACGTCTCGGCCGGATCTCCATTCCGTTGGCTTATGGTTCCCTCCGCGGGCTAAATACCCACGAAGATTAGGGAAAGGAGTTCGCTGACGTAGGAAAAAGGGACGGCTAATATCTCCAACACATGGATGCATTAAAGAATGCTCCAAATGCACACCTACACACACACACACACACACACACACTTATCATAATCTCCCTCATCCGCAAACTAGTCTTCGCTAGGCTATGTGAGGTTGAGGGTTGAATTGATTGATGCTGCATATTAAAGCACTTTGGGTGTCTTGAAAAGCGCTATGTAAATACAATGAATTAATATTCTATTTGCATTGTAACCGACATAAATAGTGATTGTTTTTGTGATGATAATTCGTTATGTGCTTGATGTAAAAGGACCATTTTAAAGTAGCAAACGGATTCTACCGTTCTCTTAAGATTCAAGCCCCACCTTCACCTTCAAAGTTCCTGGACTTTTGGAATGTACAAACCCCCAAGCACTGACTTTTTTGGAACTTAATTTAGACCCTGGTTCCTCCAAAGTTTCCTAGTTCCTGGGTAGAGTTCCTGTGGTAACGCGGCTTATGTTGATAGAGATATGCTGTTTTTTGTGCTGTCTTTTAGGCTAATCTAAAGGAGCATATGTCACACATGTTTGAATAAAAGGAACATCCGTTGAGTTATGTAATAGGATTTGGAGTCCAATAGGTCATGTAGATATCCCGAAGCAGCACCTTTTAGAGTAAATCGTGCAGTACAAAGTCAAATATGACGATGAGATCCAGAGACGGCCTGTCTCGTTACCTTGGACTCCTTTGGGCCCAAACTATGTCCCATTTTGTAGCTACTGCTTGCTTTGATCTCCCAGTGAGCCAGTGATTAAATGTGATTTAGAGCTGAAGATTTTTGTTCCTCCAAGTCAACTGTTGGCAAAATAATCATGGATGCCGTATCTTTTAAGTTTTCGCGGCCCTTCTGAATGTATGGTACATACCCTGTGTTCATTTGGTGTGCGATATTGTGAGTTTTGCACAGGACTTTTGCAATCTGAGCCTCCGCATTAACAGGTGTGGGCACCCCAGGTCTGGTCTGGGTTGCAGTGTGAGACGACGTGCCTGCTCGCATTCGTGGCGCGGCTCGCGTTGTAATCGCATGTCGTAGTTGTGTGGACACAACCGGCCAGTGAAAGTGTTGGCTGTTGTTACTGTCCTGTTCGACATTCATTTCATTAATGCTACGTCCTGCAACATTCAACGACAAAAGGTCAAGTGAAGTTGAATATAACTCACTTGTCACATCCGCTGTGCACTCCTGATCACTGCGACTTGGAAACACAAGCTCCGCCTTCCACGAATCGACTCCATTTTACCAGGTAGTCAAGAGCTGATCGCAGATCTAGCCAGAGTTTGCATTCAGCTGTCCTAAAGTACATGCGTTGGACTTTGCGTCCAGACGTCCAACGACAGTGCTTTTCATTTTCCAATCAGTTTTTCCCACATGCCATATTGATTTGTCTCTTTGGTGTATGTTTTGTTCAGCTGGCGCCGACCACCAGCGCCTCTCTGGTGAACTCGATGAAGATGGTCGAGAACCCTGTGAGTGTGTGTGACCAGGTCTACACGCTCGTGCAGAGTCTCACGGCGCAGATCCGCAAGAGGATGGAGGACCCCGCGTCCGCCGGTGAGCGGAAACGCCCGTAGCCGTAGCACATGAATAATCGACGAGCGCTGGGTCGAATGACACCGCGCACCACGCTCTCTGTGGAAAAATATCGGCCAGTGCCAAAAGCACATCGATCAACATGGCTACTTTATAGCCTCTGAGCTGCTGCCTACACCGCGTTATCAAGTGTCCAACTCTTAGCGTCATTGTGAGGAATACATTTGGCCACTTTCTAACATTGTTACCCTCCCATTATGGGGGTTTAGAACGTTATTTTCTAAATGTTATGAATAATGTAATTATTTACACTGCTTTTTCCATCTGTTTGTCTATTCATCTCCTATCCCTTTCTTTCCCTTCTTTTGGTTACCACTTTCCTCCCCTGACCTCTGCTTGTCTCTCTCTCTCTCTCTCTCTCTCTCTCCCCCACCATCGTTTGTCTCTCTCCCCTCGTTGCGTTCTTGGGCCAGACCTCCAGCTGTACCACAGCGAGACCCTGGAGCTGATGCTGCAGCGCTGGTCCAAGCTGGAGCGGGACTTCCGCATGAAGAGCGGCCGCTACGACATCAGCAAGATCCCCGACATCTACGACTGCGTCAAGTACGACGTCATCCACAACGCCTCGCTGGGCCTGGAGGACACCCTGGAGCTGTTCCGTCTCTCCCGTGCCCTGGCCGACATAGTCATCCCCCAGGTGAGGGGAGAAGGACAGACGAGGATTATACGTTGGATTATCTGACTGTTTCTATTACACGTGACAGGAAAGCCTGTGCTCACAGCACAATTAGTGTAGTGTTCAGTCTTGCTAAAAAAGGTGCTGGGTTCCATCCCCAATGTCCGCAGTCCAAACAGCCTGGTAAATTACTTAAATGATACATTGTGACAATAGTCCTTGCCACACACCACCTGAAGTGGCTTTTCTGGGGCTCCTTCAACGAACAGGATGCAGGTTGTTGATGCTAAACCGGTTCATTGCAGAGTTTTTTGGCAGGCAGAGCAGGTGGTACAATGCGTGACATGTCAGCGCTCCTCCTGAGTGTGTGTGGTGATGGCTGGTTTAACCTGTGGGCATTAATTAGCCATTAATTGCACCCCAGGTGTATTAATTGCCTCACCCAACCCGAGACTCATTCAACAGGGTGTGGCTGCTTAAACCACCCAACAACCACACACACGCCACATATGTGCTGTTGCCTCACAGCAGGAAGGCCTGTGACCTCCCCCATATTTACTTGGGTTTTCTCTCGGCACTTTGCTTTTCTCTCCCCTCCAAACACATGTGTTAGGGTGCATAGGCGTGTGCTCCTGTAAACACGCATCTGACGCTCAGCTAGCCATCCCTGGGTAAATACACATTAAAGAAACGCATGTATATGGGTAATGTTTTCACCAACTGCTTATATTGCTGTAGCAAAGAGTAATTTTTCTAATCTTCAGCAACTAGGTTGTCCCTTTGTTGCTTAGAGAGTGCCACACTATTCTCAATCCCTATCCAGTCACCTAAAATTGAAAGTTACGCATGTAACTACGGTTCTATGAATTCTTCCTGACCACCAGA
Organism: Bathygadus melanobranchus; assembly: GCA_900302375.1. Taxonomy (NCBI): domain Eukaryota; kingdom Metazoa; phylum Chordata; class Actinopteri; order Gadiformes; family Macrouridae; genus Bathygadus; species Bathygadus melanobranchus. The sequence goes on from OMKP01080832.1 coordinate 15,471, forward strand.
GGCAGTGCATGACTATGGACGACTCGAGGAATCCACCCTCACCTCACTGGGGACGTGTCGGTGGTCCTGGCAGCACTGCTGCAGCAAAGGCTTGTGGAGCTGCCACATTGACCCTGCAGAACGGTGCACGGTGAAGCCCAGGTAGCCGCGGTACTCCTCTCAACGCAGCCCGGCATGTGGACACACTCCTGGTTGAATGACCTCTGGTGTTAAGGGCTACGGGGAGGCCTTGCACCCTGTATGCACAAGCGATTGTTTCCAGAACCAGAGGCTTTTTAGAAAGCCTCTGTGCCGACAAAGTGGCAAACAAAAAGTGCATCCGACCGGCAGAATGCGGGCGTCTCTTGAACATGTAGTCGGAGCGATCGGAGTGGACAAAGCAGTTGTGCTTCGTCATCCTTTTCAACCTGCGTGGACAGTGTTTCTCCTAAGATTATTTTGCGCGGGCGGGGGGCACTGTGTTGCCGTGCGCGGTGTTGACTGTGCGGACGCAGAGAGGCTTTAGTGTGATCGGTGACTCCAGTAGGGCTCTGGTGCTTTCCAACAGAAATGGTATAACAATGTCACATAGCAACCGTTTCTCGGTGTCAATGTTGGCGCAAATACAGTTTCAGTCGGTAGCCGTCCCGTCGCCCGGGTTTCGTCATACCGTTGCTTCTGTTCTACATGATGTACTTTATTATTGTAATTTGTTGTGTACCCCTTTTGGCTTCATGCTTCCTACATTCAGTCTAAAGCCACAAATTGCCTAAAGCAAATTCTTTGAAACTTTGCACAACGTACAAACCGCCGTTTAGCACCACTACTACTGCAACATTCTTTGTTGTGCATGGCTGACTGCGCCACTGCTGGATGCGTGTAGGGGAAACACTGATACGCGTGGGGTTGTATGCCGGCAATTCAATGGCCGGTTCCAATGCACAAAAGGCATTGGAACGCTCCGTGCTAATGGCCGTTGTGCCGCGGGACCGAACACCTCACCTGGGACCGATCACCTCACCTGGGACCGCAGGGAGAGAGTGGAGGGCCTCGGCTAAGGGAGACTGAGCCAGCTACACCTGGCGACGAGCCAGCGTTAACGTAGACATGAGCCTGCCAAGTTCCCTCGTCATGAAGGCGAAACTTTTTTGTAAGTCGCTTTGGATAAAAGCGTCTGCCAAATGCTCTAAATGTAAATATAAATGAAACTTTGCAGTGAAGAATCACTGAGGCTCTGGGTGGAGAGGTACACGGTGGGATGTCTGGGAGTGATTGTAAAAGGGCCAACACAAGGTGGGAGGGTGTATTCTCTAGACTCCCCATGCGAGCTGGAGTGTCGTAGCATTTCAGCAGATAGTCATCTGTGTGCACGGCATTGTGGTCAGGGACAGGGGGCATCAGGCCTCAATGCCTCTCCCGGAGAGAGTATAATGGCCATCGATGGCTCCATAGGCATGCGGCCTAGGCCATAATTCTCAGAATTCATAGCTCCGCCATCACTGGTGTGATGAGATTGCCCAGCAGAGCTGCAGCTCCTCTATGTAAGGGTCTGAAGGAGGCACCTTAAATGCGGAGGCCTGAGGTGGTCCTTCTGAAGAAGGCTCCTGGGCAGGCAGCACTGAGGGCTCATCAAGCCCTAAACGTGCTAGAGCCTTGCGGATCACCCTCTGTGTCCTAACTGATATCTGAGCCCTCAGTTGAGCCATGGCCACTACGATTTTCAAGACCTGCACTTGTGACGTGCAATACCATACCCGCCCCACCACCTGCAATTTTGGCCAATTAGTTCCCGCAACCCGACCCTACCCGTTGATACAAGATCCGCGGCCCGACCCGAAACCACATATCTCATAATAACTGTGTGCAGTGGAAACATCTCGTACTGATGACGTTACATTGAACAACTGCGTATTTGGCTAACATTTTTTAGGATGGAATCATTCACTCGTATAGGGGGAAATGGAAGGACTTATAGGGACATATCTTTGAAGCCTCTGTAAAATGTCCATAATGCATTTATGATGTAAATGTTAAGTGTCTTATTGTCCATATACCAACGTTTTGAGTATGAAGAAACGTTCATGAATATTAGAAATGTTTGTTTAAAAAAACGTTTTGCTGATCAGCGCTATGATCAGGACCGTGTGGCAGGACTGTGAGGCAATGGTAGAGGAGCTATGGGTGACAACACCAGCTCTATATAATATATCTGAGTATATAATAGTTTTATTAAATATAAGTACAAAATAATACACAGACGCGACGATTGACAAATGTACGTATTGTAAGTCGCTTTGGACGAAGGCGTCTGCCAAATGCCCTAAATCTAAATCTAAATGTGATACAAAGACGAGGAGGATCCTGCGACCAACGACAACAACCCTGTGATTTGTGTTTTGTGATTTGATTCTCAGGAATACGGCATTAACAAGGCAGAGAAGCTGGACATCGCCTACGCCTACTGCCTGCCGCTGATCAGGAAGATCCAGATGGACCTGCAGAGGACCCACGAGGACGAGTCCGTTAACAAACTGCACCCTCTGTGAGTGTCCAGGGTCTGGGCGCTGCTGAGGACTACCTGTCATGTCTCCGGAGAACATCTCTTATGCTTGTACTCGAAGCCAAAATGTTGAACGAGAAATACGATGATTTTAGTCAAGTTATTGTCGAGTCCTCATTTTTGACCTAAAACAAAATAGGATTGTGCGGGAACATTTCTATGAACGGAGTGCTTGGCTGGTTTTACACGTAGGTTTCAGATCAACCATTCAAATGGTTATATTTGAATGGTTTCCGTAACACCCGTAAAGCTGGCAAGGTGGTGTTTTTGCGCTTCACGTTTTCCCAGTGAGCCAAATCCATTCCAGCGCTGGCCTCCCATGGCCTACCCGAATACGGCTGATATTCCTGAATGCTCCAGTTTTCATGTGTTGCGTTTCTTTTAGGTACTCCCGCGGCGTGATGTCCCCCGGGCGCCACGTCAGGACACGCCTGTACTTCACCAGCGAGAGTCACGTGCACTCCCTGCTCAGCGTCTTCCGCTACGGGGGCCTGCTGGACGTGAGCCCTGCCGCACATCTCACCCGCACAGACATGCACCTACACAGCGGGGGGGGACTTGAATTGGATGTTTGATTGGAAGTTGGACTGAAGTGCGTGCGTGTGTGCGTGTGCGTGCGCAATAGGAGGAGAAGGACCAGCAGTGGAAACGTGCCATGGACTATCTCAGCGCCATCTCTGAACTAGACTACATGACCCAGATAGTTATCATGCTCTACGAGGACAACAACAAGGTATCGCCTTTTACTTTCCCAAGTGCTTTAAAAAATTGTATGAATGTACGACTCTATCGTATATCTATCGTGCATCTATAGCTACATGTGGATGGGTGCGTCAAATTGGGACAGTGTGGAAAATGCCCTCCGGGGTCACGCAGTGTGGAGTGTTAGCGCTCCGATATAATGTGCTTCACGTGTCTGCCATCCCTCCGTCTCCGCAGGACATCTCGTCTGAGGAGCGCTTCCACGTGGAGCTCCACTTCAGCCCCGGGGTCAAAGGGGTCGAGGAAGAGGAGAACGCACCCACAGGCTTCGGCTTCAGGCCCGCCTCCTCAGAGGTAGCTGCTAAGTTGGAACCTGGCGTTTGTGGGGGTTTTGTTTTTGTTTTTTTCAGTGCGTGCGTGAAAGAGTGAATGGGTTTGTTTGGCTCTCCTAACCCTTCAGGTTAAACTGTCATCTTGTGCTCCTCAGAACGGGCAGAAACAGACGGACCCGGGCAGCCTGGAGGACCTGACCCGGGACGAGGCGGAAGGGGCCGCGGCGCTGTCGGAGCCCGTCAGCCTGCACAGGAAGTCTCCACTCGTACGGAACCGCAAGACAGGATCCATGGAGGTGAGGTGGTGCCCCCGCACACAGAGAAAGGCCAAGCCAACGGTGGAGCCTAAGCAACATTGTGTCATTTATATGCCCCTTAAATTAGCCTTCGTTTGTCATCCGGTGCTTTTAATCAGCAATTTCTCTTTGTTTTGGATTGGCATATTGCAGGAATCACATGGTGTTTGCATTTGTGTGTTCAGGTGCTGTCTGAGATCTCGTCTTCTAAAGCAGGAAGCTATCGCCTCTTCCCCACCTGGTCTCGTCAGTCACCTGAGATGAAACAGAGTGGACTAGGTAGGAGTCTAGGCTCCTCGGCTGTGTTGCCATGGC
>OMKP01080833.1:0-15492 GCA_900302375.1 Bathygadus melanobranchus
AAAGTTAACAAAATCAATCAAATGATTTTATGAAATTATCAAATTAAATTATGCTTGATAGTTGAATATGCTTAAAGAAAATAACTGCCTACATCATATCTTTCCATTAATGGGTTTTCATTTATTTACTAAGAAGTACAATACAGTTAAGTGCAAGTTTCATGTGTGGGCCATATTCCATTATATTTTTAGAATTTACTGTGGGCCAATTAAAAATGGACCACGGGCCGCAGTTGGCCCGCGGGCCGTAGTTTGGACACCCCTGGTCTATGGCATGGGATATGGGGCTGTCATGGGGATTGTTTGTGTTTTTTTGTTTGTATGTTCACGTAATGATTTAATTGTGCTGGCGGTCTTGCTGACCCTCTGCATTCACAGGACAAATTCGCCCTTGGGGCGAATAAAGATTGGAAGATTTTCTTTTCTACTCTGGTTGGGGTGTTTGACTCAGAGATAAAATGCTCTGGGGTTCACAGTCTACCTGGAGGCATCCTGACTAAATAATAAATAGATTAAACACAAGTATGAACTGGTAGACAAGACTTCAAAAACATTAAGGAACCCCATGGCAACCTTCTGGACTGCTAATCATCATATGGTGCAATCACACTGGAAACTTGACTTTCTTGGATGTGTGTGACTTTTTCCTCTCCCGGCGTATCGCTATAACAACCGGCCAGTTGTCTTTGTCAGCTTGTTTTTTTAATTTTTTTTATTGCTGCACAGCAGATGTCCCATTACCACACAACTAAAACACTTTCACTTTCACTACACGTAGTAAAAAGGGAGCGGTGTGCGCCATCTTACCCCGTACTCAGGCTTGAAGAACCCCTGCCTCTCCCACCAGGAGTACCAGGAGGCCTCCACATACTGCGGGCTGTAGGCGTCCGGCAGGGGGCTGACGATGTCTGCCGGGGGTTGGGGGTGGTAAAGACATGCGCACACATGTAATAATTCGAGGAAATTCAAAATATGCACACATCCTGCACTAACACTAGAATAATCATTTAGTGAAAATGAAAGCTCAAGAAAAGGAAAACAAAGGATTTGTCACATTTACATTTAGAGCATTTGGCAGACGCTTTTATCCAAAGCGACTTACAAAAAAGTAACACATTTGTCACCTTTCTTTTCTCCGGCCGGGGTGGCGATGTTGTACGTTATCACTCCGATTTCCTTCTTTTCTGGTTTGGCCTTTTTCTGAGGGAAAGAATAGGTGACGTGCGAGTGTTTAGCCCACCCCAACAAATGACCATACATTACTGACTTTGGAACTTGGCAATTAATGGCTTTAGTACAGACCCTTTACACAGAGGCGTCATCGTAGGACAAACACAGGTGTCGCTCATAACACTAATTATGGGTCTGCTCCTTTTATGTACCAGGGCGCTTATCTTCACTAGTTTAGTCTACTGTGTGCCCTGGTAGCACGGAGCAGACCCATAAAAGTGCCGCTGTGAAGAGGGCTCATTAAGTAATTACAAAGCAATTACAGTGTGTAAATATGTGTACAGATATGAATATTGAGGTGTGGTTACCTCTGCGGCTGGCTGCTTCTTCTTCTTCTCCTCCATGTCCTTCTTCTGCAGGAATTTGTCCATTTTTTCCTTCTTCTTTGCCTCCTTCTTTAGCTGGGCCTCCGTCTTTGATGGTCCTGGACGATCACAGACGTCTCATGATTACGCGGCAATCGCAGCATTTATAGAAACCCGCATCCACGCGGAAGTCGACCCTTACCGTTAGCAGCGGCGTCAGTAGCACCATTCGGAGCGGCATTAGCATTGGCCGCCTGGTTGCAGATGGCGGTGGCGCTGGTCTTGGCAGGTGCAGCGATCTTGGCAGTGACGGGCACCATCTTCTCACACAGGCTGATCTTCCCCAGGACTTGGAGGAACTGCGGCTGGTTGACGCAGGTCACAAACCACCGAGTGACATTGTTCAGAACCTTTCTATCGGATGGCTCCAGTGCCTAGCAAGCAAGCAAATACAGATTATGAGGCAAAAGATAACTCATCCAGGCCGGATAAACCGGTAGCACAGCTTCACCGATGTGACTCACGTATTTATAAGGCAGCAAGAGGGTCGCCGATACAGCAATGTCTGCCAGCGTCAGCCTCTCCCCCACCAGGAAGGTCCTGGGCTCCAGGGCCTGGTCCAAAACCTTGAGCACACGCAGCAGCTCTATCCGGGAAGTCTGCTGGAGCTGAAGGAACATATGTTTAGGTTTTTAAATAATGTCAATGGAGTAGAGCATCTCTTGACAAGATAGGGACATCAGTGGAGATAATTTCTTTAAAGATGTGTTCCAAACCCATTCCAAAGTATGTGATACATAGTTTTATTTGAATGGGATTACTTATAGGAGTCTTTATGTGGAGAATTTGGGGGTATACTCGTCTCACCTTCTTATCCATCACTACGACCCCCAACAGTGGGAAGACTACAGCACAGGACAGAGGGGTGAGCTCATTGTCTGCAAAGCTGAGCCACTGCCACACCTGGCTCTGCTGCTTGTCACCCTGGCCAACCCTGTTCCCCTGAGAGGCTAGGTACCAGGACACAGCGCTGGACCCAGAGAGCACAGAGTCGTCCCCCGCACCCAGCACCAAGGTGGGCCTGGAACGGGCGTTCAGGGAAGCCGGGGGCTGCTCTGTAATAGCACGGGGGCGTGATGAGGTGCAGAACTCCGCCGCTATGAGAGTCTGTAGACTCCTGAAGTCATCAGAGTGGGGGGACACATAGAGAGAGGCCATCCCTAGCGGAAAGGACACAGTAACCGGTAAAGTGGCAGGGTAAACAGTGTCAACGTGTATTGTCTAAGGACCTCCTCGTAATATCAATGTGTGGCGCTCTAGGTAACATAGCACTGACTACGATCTAGTGTCATCTTTATGACATCTGTCAAAAGTATTGGAGAATTGGAGTCATGACGAGGAATGCATGTCGACACGCAACACTGTTATTGCTGAAAACCATGCCTGCACGGCTTGCTAAATTAGCCAACGCTAAATCGTCAAAACTTTGACGAGTTGCAGTTGCTAGATAATCGGAAACTACTCGCCTTACGTTCTGGAAGGAAGTATATTCATATCCGGTTATAACGGGGATCGTTATGCACTGTATGGATTCTAAACACATAACATATACAGAAATCGGCCGTACCTTTGAATTAAATGTGAATGAGACGTCAGTTTAGCATACAGGGGAAACACGCATGTGTTTCCTTAAGCTGCTCCGGTGTCTGATGCAATTGGTGGAAAAGTGTTCCGGGTTTGAAGGACCCGATGTTTTGTAGCACTTCCGCCACACTAAGGCAGTATTTACTGTGCCTTTTAATAATACTACTACTACTAGTACTACTACTACCACTACTACTACCACTACTACTACTACTAATAATAATAATAATAATAATAATAACATGATGAAGAATAATAAGAAACACAAATACTATAACAATGAATGACAATAAAAAAATACATGAAAATGCATGAATGAAAAGTGTTGTAATTATTGTTTAATTAAACATTTAGAAGCAAACTTCAATCATACAATCAACAAATCTGCACCCATAATGTTGTTGTAACAGAAATAAACATAAAATCACAAACACACAAATTTGTTGAACGGTGTTAAACAACCCATACTTCCTGAACAGTGTTAATTAAACCTTTGTAATGTGTTGATATTTCTATGTGTTAACTATACCATTGTTTGAATACCTTACTTATTAAATTATAAATATGTTTTCCATTTCCATTTAGTCCTATTGCAAACAAAAGTGGTTTGATGGCCATGGGGTGAGTTATTCTGCATTGACTAAATGTTTCACCACCACTGGTGGGTCTTCTGTGGTCGTGGAGGGATCTATGATGCCAACTGCAATCACCCGCACCGTCCCCCAGATGACACCCACCGTGAATCTGATCACGTGACCCACCCCTTTCACACTTCTCCACATCAGTTTCCCGAGCCCCCCACCTACAGTCATCACCTGACCCCCCATTTCTGACGCCACCGTCCCCACGTAACCCTCACTCTGCTCCCACAGCCGCCCGCCCAGCAGTCGCGTGACCCACCAAGCGTTGTCCACCGCGTCCCCCGCGATCCCCACCGAGTCGCCGGCTAGCGTCCCCACGCCGGTCAGCCCAGTGTAGCAGCTGCTCAGCAGCTCTCCCAGCATGGCCCAGGTGCAGTGGTACAAGCCACAGACGCAGCCGCACACTAGGTCCAGCAGTACATCCACTGCCCAACGGATCCAAGACAGAACGCCGGAGGTCACGAGGTACAACAGGTAGCAGGTGTCTCCGGGTAGCGCGGTGAGAACTCCGAGGTCCTCCTGAAGAACGTACGCCACCTAAAGCAACACACGTTTGAAAGGGGGAGAAAGAGGTTAAACAACATTGCAGTGCATGTGTGGACAAAGGAGTCAAGTGTTGTCTTACCTGTCCAGGTATGCTGGTGATGGTGGAGACCACAGGGCGCAGTGGGAGGGTGAGGATGTAGACGGTGGTAGAGATGAGATAGACGATAGTACTGTTGGTGTCAGCTTCCTTTGGTTCTGTCTCCTCTGTCTGCTCCACCGTCTCACCCTCATCTGAAGAATGACCTGACTTGGCTCCGACTTGGGCCTCTGATCTTCTCACAACATCTTCATCAGGGTCCTGCGGAGGTGTCGTCCCCTCCTCTTCGTCAGATGTTTCCGGTGCGGTGGCGTCACCAGCAGCTTGAGCTTCCACCACGCTCGCCTCCTGTTCCGTGATCTCTTCCCCAGCTGAGTCCTGAGCGGCTCCCGGATCCTCCAGGTGTTCTACGTTCTCTGTCGTTGCATCTTGCGTTAAATCTCTCTCAGAGTCAACCACGAGGCCCGCCACGACTTTCTCAGAGGCTCCGCCGCAGCCCTCGGAGAACAGCTCTGTGATTCCTAGCATCTCCTCCAGCTGCTTCACACTCATCTCCTTCTCCTCACCTCCCTCGGCCTCTCGGACCAGGGCCACACTGAAGCCCTTCTCCCCACCAGATGGGACGTCGCAGCACATCGCTGACCAGAACAGCAGCCCAGCCTCGCATCCCGCATCCTCGCCTTCTGCCTTTGGTCCCAGGCACCCGCGCCCGATCACCACATAGAGGTCCCCTGCGATGGCGCTGCACCGTGGGTGGATGGAGGAGCGGACCCGGGTGGTGACAGAGGAGTCCCAGAGCTGGAGAGGAGAGTCGTCTGGAGCAGCAGAGGTCTGAGTTTCGTCCCCATCTCCTTGGAGCAGGGCGGGGATTAATACTTGAATGTCTTCGCTTTCTGTCTGAAAGAGAAATAGAATAGACTTTGGATATATATGGTTCGATTCTATATGGTGTGACTATTATATTGTTCTAAATGTTAGATAGATAGTTGAGATGAGTATAGAAAGAATGATTCTGACCATACTGAAGTCTTGATAAATAGATTACTACAAGTAATATCACCATTGTTTAACTAATATTGATGTATTTGTGTAAAGAGTTCAGAAATGTTTAACTTTACAAGCCTTTCCAGCCAAATGAATGCTGAAACTGTTCTCATAAAACAGTTTGACTATCTACTGAATTCATTAATTTCCTGTTGACAGTTGAATATCAACTTGACTTCCTGTACTGGAGACCCACTCAAAAAACCTTCTTAGTCCCTGAAATATCTGACATAATCCAGAAGCAGATTTTTTCAACTGATATCATAATAGTAAAAGTTTCCTCACCACCACCGCCGGCTCCTCTCCCCCAGTCCCTACATGGCCGAGATGGAAGGCAGAGAGGGCTGCTGTGGCACAGGTCGGGCTGTGGAGTGTGGCGAAGGCCTGGCCCCTGGGAGCACGGTGGCAGAGCTGTCGCAGGGCTCCAGAAGCGGGTCCCCCCGGGAGCGTCTGTCGGTAGAAGCAGTGGCTGCAGTCCTCAGCTGAGAGAGACAAGCCCAGGCCCAGCAGTGCCAGGAGGCAGGCAGTGACAGCAGCTGCATTCAGCATAGCTCCCTGACACAGCATGCTGGTGGTGGTGGTGGTGGTGAGCTGGGTAACTCCCCCCTCTCTCTCCCCCTCTTCCTCTTCCCCACGCACAGAGGACGTGAGCAATGCTTATCAATTATACAGAGGTTTGGATGGAAAGGATAATGGCGGTGCAGGCTGGTACGTCGATGTTGCTTTGGCTTGTCGTTCCTCAATCTCCTCTCGCTATCTCTTTAAATGTGCCCTCATCCATGCCTTCTGTCTCGCCTTAGCGTTACATTCGCTGGGTAAGAGTGAGAGTGTTGCAGGCACAATCTTGCTTGCGCCTTCATTTCCCTGACAACCTCGCCCCCTCTGTCTGTCCCTCCCTCTCTCTCTCCCTCTGGCTGCACCTCCACCTTAACTCCTCTCTCTCTCTCGCTCTACTATGGTTACACCTTTAAATGCTTTTTGCTATTAAGTACACAAGCCAAACCCCACGCCTAAATGAACCTACAGTTACCTGTAAGACTGCATTCCTGGACAACACTCTCGGCATGGGTTTGTCAGCTGATTGACAGGATCAGTGAAACAGTGATTCATTATTGTACAAACATACTCTGCCTCTGTACACGGCAAGCTGGTGTTTGGACTTGCGATATTTGAATCTTAAAGTAATGCTGGCATTTGCAATTACCTAAAATTCTGAACATATGAATATGTGAAATATAAATAATATATATATATAAATATATAGAACAATTTAATCTTCGTTAGAATATAAAGAGATCAAGACATGGCTCTTCCTTTTGGGATTTCTAGTAGGAATCCCAAAATAGAAATAGTTTTCTGATGCCTGTTGAGACACTGGACCCTTTTCAGAAATCCTCACAAAATTTTCAGAAAGCTGCATTAAAACAGATTCATCTTTCTCTCTATAAAAAGCAAACCTCTCACAAATGTATTGGAATGCAGCCAGGCTGCGCTCCTTTTGTGCTATAGCCAACATTATTAACATGCACCCTTGGGCTGGGTTGAAGGCATGGACTGTGGGATCCCTTCCTAAGTACTGGCAATACAGTTTACATACATATTAAAGAATATATATCATTCTTCATCTATATGCTGTACAAAATGCAAATATTAGTAAAGTGAAGTGGAAATGAGTCCAGAATATTAGATGGTGGTTATTATTCATCAAAGGAGAATAGCTGGTATTGGTGTTGATGGGCGTGATCCCTGGGGGAAGTTTTTAGTCACCTAACTTAAGAGTAATCGAAGTAAATATATCTAAAAATACATATGAAGTATATATATAATATGAGAAATCTTCATACAAAACAACAATTTCAGTCAGGTTAAATGTCATCATTTTAATCTAAAATTATGAAAAACATCAGCTGAAGAAACAGTAAAAAAGCAACAAATCATTTAAACATAATTGGAAACTATCACAGAAGGTAAGGCTAGGACTCCAGAGAGAAATAAATACCTTGTGTGGTTTTTATTTTACACATCTTCAGACAGATAATAGTAGCACTATAATACATCACAGAATGGAGTTGAGTAGAGTGTGATATATTGTTTTGGCAGTGAGCCTGCAGTTAAGCCAACCATCCACAGGGGGGCGCTTGGCTCTTCTTTTGAGATTCTAAAAAGGGAGTTGCGCATACAAACATAATTCCATCGCGTCGCGCATGTGCTGGTCTGCCCACACACACACAACGTACAAGTAAAAAACAACAACAAAAAAAACTAGCCCCCTGTCTTTATCACTCATTGGGGATATCGATGACCAGTTCAGCCTCATCTCCCTCCCCCCGGTCATCATCCACCCGGTCACTGTCCAGGTCACTGTCCCCCTCCTCCTCTGCTGCGTCGCCACTCAGCATCTGTCTGGGGACCCAGCTGAAGGGCCCGCTGCCCGCGGGGGGGCCCGCAGGCGCTGATGGGTAATTAGCCGTCAATGGCGCCACAACCTGAGACGCATGCAAAGAAAGAAAGAAAGAAAGAAAGAAAAAAAAACTAGAAAGGTTAAAAAACAACAACAGAAGATCAGCCAAGCCAAGCTGTGTGTATGTGGACATGTGTGACATGTATGTGGCAGTGTTGCTGGTATGTCAAAAGTAGGTCACAGCCCTCCTCGTTGTTTTCATGTGTTGACATCATGACTGTGTTAACATGGTGTGTGCGTGCGTGCGTGTGTGTGTGTGTGTACAGTAAGTAGCGTTACAGCTGTAAATATCCAGGCATCTTTGATAACCTTCCTCTCTCACCTTCCCCGGTGTGTTTTTCTTGTTTTTAGGCGTCTTAATTTTTCTCTCTTTCTTCACACGCTCGGCAGGCGGCGCCAAATATTCTGGTGGGAAGGGCATCTGCCCATCACACACACACACGTGCCGCACACACACACAACAAACAAATGCACAGTACAACACATACACACAGACACACACAAAATGCACAAGGACGATGTAAAGACAATGAAGTCATGATAAACTAAAAACAGGGAAAATAAATATCACAATTAAATAATAAGGACAACACATAACCAACATATAATATAAACAAGGCAAAAAAAATAATCAAACAAGACCAGGATCTGGATTTGTGATGGGAAGGGTGCCAACAGTGAAACAGGTGTTCATGAAGACACGTATAGAAGGGTGTATAGAGAGCTCACCGTGTTGAGGTAACCCCCGGCACCTGAGGACTGAAGGGAAGCCACCCCGGGGCGGGAGAGCAGTGAGAGATGTGCTGAGGAGGATGGAGGGAGGCTGGCCCCGGGACTACTCCTGCGCCTGGCGAGAGTGAGACAGCAGAAAGGAACACTGGAGTTAGAATGAGGATTTCTAACTCGGCATGATGAGATGCTATTGTGTAACTTCTCTTATCCCAGCCAAGAATACAAAAGGAAGCCAAACTAGGCTTTAGATTAGATTAATGTTGTTCATGGAGATCATTTTATTGTAGTTTTTAGAATATGAAGTATTTATAAATCACAGGGGCCTTTACCTCAGTTGCATGCAAGCCAAAATATTCCCCAATGCACACCCAAGCCAAAATACATGGTATTAACTTCTCAGCATGTATTATAGTCTTCTCTGGTCTATTTGGCCTCACTATCTCATAGATCTACAGCCCACTGGGGACACATTTAATCAAATAATACAAACGTACAAATGCAATAATAAAAATAAAACTTAGAAAAAAATAGAAATATAACCTTATATTTCCCCCTTCAGCGACCTTATTGTTTACAGCTAGCTCTCTAATTTCAGCTATGTTTGATCATATCTCTCTGTATAATAGCATGATCTCTTACTTCTTTCCTGCCTCTCGCTCCCGTTCCCTTTCCCTGAAGCCTTCTGTGTCACTGTTTTCTGAAGAAGCCGTAGCATCCGAATCTGGTACAGAGAGCACAGGGAATCTTAGGGCAGATATGCAGTTGATTGGCTAACACAGATGGTAATGCATTGGAAGAAATTTAATTAGAATGCAAATGCTTAGAAATGTGGATTATCACCTGAAGAGTCCTCATCTACCCTTTCATATTGCAGCAGTCTGTCCAGGAGGAAGCTGGAAAAAAATAAAGAATTACATATATTTACTAAATGCTCAAATATTAACCAACTAGCAAAGCAATAACTCAGTTATAGTGGTGAGAGCTCCACCTCTTGTCCCTGGAAACCTTGAGTAACTTTCTCTGTGACCTCCGAAGCTCCTCCTGGAAACATTCCTGCTCCTGGATAAAAATATCAAACAGAACATAGTGTTAAAGAACTGCCTGGCACATGTGGTTATTTTATTTATCACACAAAAGCGGTTGTACTTACATAAACCAGAAATTTTAACTTTCGTTTAAGGTTTTTATATTTGCGCTTGTAGTCCACTTCGACGTCCGCCTGTCCGTTCATTTCTAGGACGCAACAATACAGAGTAATAACACATGAATACCACCTGAAAAACCTAATAACATTAAGCTGTTATTACTTCATCCATATTATCAATACGTAGCAAAGAATACGTAGTAATACGTGGAGGTTCAACTATTGCAAAGAAACGCTACAGCTCAAGCTAAAATAATACACATTTGCATATTTAACATAGTACTCGCGTACGTATTTCCATTTTAACAAACAGAAGCAAATAAGCCATTTATAACAGTAAAACCAATTGTTATTAGCTATCTCTTCCATTAAAAACGTTAGCTACCTGTGTTAGCAAACGTTTTAGTTTAGAGGTTTCTGCCCACTTGGACTCCTTCGGAGGCCACACACTCAGACATGGGAATAAACGCGCGATAACAGGTGTGTTAAAAAATAATAAGAGATGGGAAATATTGGCTCACCTCCTACTTGGGACTGCTTGTGCGACATGCTCTTGTTTACATCGCGATGTCATTGCGTCATTTTTTAGCGCCGATATGGGCGTGGCCTATTTCGAGCCCTGTATCGGTTGTGGTAATATTACAGCAAGTAGGTAGCCTATAAATGTGTATTTGTATGATTGTGACGGTCTTGAGTTCGTTCCTTTCTTTTTTCTAGATGAAGTGCAAATGTACGTGCCTCATTTTTCTGGAGGGGAATGGAAATATAAATGGTCCTTGCTTTTCTGAACAGCATTAATGTCTAATAGACAACACCATGATTACCGTGTAATAACTAGCTGTTACCTTCAATCTCAGTGGGTGCAGTGTCATAGATCACCCTTTCATCGACGTGTTCATCCACCATACAACTGTAGTGCAGCAGGCTCACCCTGAGCTCAGCACAATCCCTTGCCAGGACTCGCTGCCATGAATTATAGATGAGCAACATTCGCAGAGATGAGTAATGCTGCCTTTGCACCAACAGGCAGACAGTGCCTCAGACACCGCTACACGCTGTGTGTGTGTCTGTGTGTGTTAGAGAGAGAGAGAGATTGTGTTTGTTTTTGTGTGCATGCACCCACACAAAAGATAGAGCAAACACATAAATTGCAATCACTGGAGACACAACAAAACAGGCAAAGACAGAATGATACATAGGCAAACAGTTTAGGCTGTGAATCAGCAGAGATCTTAAAGGAGGAAGCCTATTGAAAAGGGGAAGTTTCTTGTAGTTTTCCACCGGGATGCAGACAAGGTGCAGGGAGATGCGGGGAAGAAGCGCTGACTGTATGTCTGCAGAACTTGGGCTCAGACAGAACGGCAACTCGGTGCTGATGTGGATATCCAAACTGAATGCTTTAGTGCAGCTTTCAAGCATCAGTTTCTACCATGGATCCTATCAGAGCCCCTGGATATTACTAAACCAATATACAAAAATAACCAGCGCAGTCTGCTTCCGCAGGCACAGCCACTCCCATGTGAAAAACTATACCTGCCTGCCTGCCTGCCTGCCTGCTCGACAGGCTGGTTTGCCTTTGTTTCCAAAGACAGACACCAGTAGACAGGAATAGAACCTTCATGGCCATGGAATTCTGTCTGACAGCCACCTTCCCCTGGCTGCTACACTCGTCTTTCTCCCTCATTCCCTCCCTCCTCTCCCCCTCCCTCTCTCCATCTGTTTATCTCTGCCACGTGAAGAGCAGGGCAGTGCGTACTTAGGATGACCTCACCTTACCCTGTCTTGACATTTCTCATATTCACATTTCTTGTATTCAACCTCAGCTCTATTATTTCTTTTCCCTGCGTCAGTATTGTATGCGTAGTATGTTGACCCCGCCCCCTACCCCAACCTTTTACTGCCTCCCTCTCTATATGTGTGCTCTGCTCTCTCTCTCTCTCTCCCCCCCCCTCTCTCTCATTCGTTGTCATTGTAATTTCAAATGGGCTCTTCTTTGTCCCTCCCTCTTTATCCCTTCCTCTTCTTACTTTCTCTCCCTCCCGTCCCCCAGTTCAGTCCCAGGGGTCCCATATGTATCTCTCTTTTCTGGCATGTACAGAAAACACATGACAGACACCAACAACAACTGCAGTAAAGGCCTCTCTGGTGCCAAGGTAAGACTCACATATGTTAGACAAGAGACATTCACTTGAGTGGCCATGTGACATTTATCAGGCAAAGAGACGAGCCATACCGATGTGACATTTGAGGTATAACGTGGGCATGAGCTAATGAACTAACCCTCACCTCAACCCTGTCTTAACCCTCCTTTGGAAACTTCTTAACAGAGTTTCTGTTAATGCAGTTTGTGGTGTGTGTGTGTGCGTTGCAGGAGAAGCTCATCCAGGCTATTAGAAGGATCAAACATGAGGTGGACGAGTGCAGAGAGGAGGAGTGTGAGATGTACATAGAGTCCGTGGGAGTAGAGGTATTCCCCTTGTCTTACAAAAGCCTTTGCTCAAACAGTACAGGTATTTCCCGATATACATGCCGCTTTGTTTGTTTAATGAGTGTTTCTCGCGACCCTCTATAGTTTCATCCCCCACCCCCCTCCCCACCGAAAAGAGGTTTGGAAAATGATTTAGCGTTTCATGTGTGTTTTTTATTTTTAGAATAGCTTTGATGTTTTGGAACGGGAGGTCCGAGCTGAGTTCCAGAACCTCCACCGCTTCCTGGATGAGGAGGAGAGCATGAACCTGGAGCGACTGAGGAAGGCGAGGCAGAAGCAGGTGAAGCTGCTCAGGGAGAGAGAGAGGAAGATTGCAGAGCAAGGGAAGGACCTGCAGAGAGCCATCACCACGCTGAACAGCAAGCTGGCCGAGGAGGACAGTCCTACGCTGCTCAAAGTAAGTTTTCCATTTGTTGTCACCGTTTCAGAAGCAGAAAGACAATTAATAAGGATGCATCCATTGTTGTTCTAGTGGTTTAAAAACTGTCCATCTTGAGCTGGATTATGAGGATGTTCGAAGGTGGACAAAGAGTGAACAAACAGCAAATTTGGTTTGATTTGGAGCAGCACTAGCACCATATAATGTGCTATTGTATTATGTACATTATTTAAAGAATGTACTTGCTTTGAATAGTACATTCTATAATGTACTATTCCATTATGTACATTATTTAAACCATGTACTAGCCTTAAATAATACATTCTATATATGTGCTATTCTATTATGTAAATTCTTCATAGAATTGACTCACTCTAAATAGTATCTTCTATTCTATTATGTTAATTATTTAAAGATTGTAATAGTTCAAAATTCTTTATTGTACATTTGTAGAATGTACTACCAGGTTTTAAGTATTATCTAGTACATTCTAGGAAGTGAGCACATTCTTCATACAATGTACTGCCAGGTTCTAAGAATGATCTACTACATTCTATGACGCTAGTACATCCTGATAATGATGTACTAGCATAACGCAGTCATATAATTGACCAGATAATTCCCAACAGAGTATCACAGAACATTAACACATACAATACATGCTTATCCAGGTTTGTTCATCCAGTCCTTGAAGGTCAGAAATGTCAATTCGGCATCCGTTATATTCATGACACGTAAACCGTAGCCGTAACATCGTTCTCTTGTATCTAGTATCTAACTCTCTTGCCCTCCTGAGTCCAGCCCTGGACCACTGCTTCCACAGCCACCTTGTCAGCTCTTTCCCTGGCACTATGCTGCCACTAATTTGATCAATTACAGCCATTGATTGGCTAAAGAGTTGACTTGCCTGCTTTCCGCTGGTCTGAATCAATTTCTCATTAAAAGGTGACAGGGAGAAGGGCAGCCAACACAAGCACAGCGCGAGCTAGTCACCCTGGACGATTCACAATAAAACACTTCTCTCTGTGTTATTTAAAATCGTGTTGTTTGTGGTTTTAAATCACCATTATTTTCACTGTCATCTTTTCTTTATGACAGGAAATTAAAGACCTCCTAAAAAGGCAAGTTTTGTGATAACAACAAATACTGAATTGTATTTTCTGATCATCTTTCCCTGTTCTCACCAGTTTAACTCCATGCATGGCCAGCATATGCGTTTGCACGCTCTCTATCTCTCAATCTGTCTGTCTCTCACTATTGCGGCATACCTCCTTCTAAACCATCTACATAATCCCTCCACTGACACACTCCCTAATGTGTTGTTGTCACCCTAACCATCAACTCTCCCTCTTTCTCCTCCTCCTCCACTCCACTCTGACCGAGCAGGTCTCAGGTCAGGTTCGTCCCCCCGCCAGAGGTAGAGACGGAGGTGCGTTCTGGTCAGTTTGTGGGACCTATCCAATACAGGATATGGAAACACATGAAAAGCTGCCTTTATCCAAGTATGCCCCCCCTCATAACACCCCCAATACACTTGAGAAATATAAAAGATGCAACAATAACATAAACAAAAACGAATTTTGCTCTTCTCTGACTCTACCAGACATCACGTCCATCACCTTTGACCCCGACACTGCCCACCCTCTGCTGACCGTATCTCCGTCGCGCACGTCCATGTGGTTCGAGGAGGGCAAGGACGTGACGGAGTGCCAGGCTAACCCGGGCCGCTTCGACTACTACTACTGCGTGTTCGGCGAGCAGGGCTTCACCACGGGCCGCCACTACTGGGAGGTGGACGTGGGTCGGAAGACCTCCTGGAGGCTGGGCATCGCCCGGGGCGACGTACCCCGCGGAGAGATGGCCCACAGCGGCACCCTGAGCGGCATTTGGACGCTGGCGCTGAAGGGGGGCGCGGTGGTGGCGTGCACCGACCCGGAGCCCACGGAGCTCCGCGTCTCCAGCGGGCTGGCGCGTGTCGGCGTGTTCTTGGACTGCGAGAAGGAAGAGGTGTCCTTCTACAACGCCACCAGCATGGCGCCGCTCTACACCTTCACCCTGGGCGCCGTGCAGGCGCCGCTGTTCCCCTTCTACAACCCGTGTGACACGGACAACGGGAGGAACACCGAACCCATCACCATCTTCAGCCCGTCGCTGTGATGGGTGGAGGATGATGAGGATGAGGATGATGATGATGGTGATGATGATGATGATGGTGATGATGGTGATGGTGACGGTGACGGTGACGATGACGATGACGATGATGATGATGGTAATGGTGACGATGATGATGATGGTAATGGTGACGGTGACGATGATGATGTCAACGATGATGATGATAGTGACGGTGATGATGATGATGATGACGATGATGACGGAGGTACTAGACTCACTATGATCACACATGTAGTTAAGCGTGAGTGTGGAATGTCAAGAAATGAACCTTTATGTTAAATATTAAGTGCCCTTTTTTTATAATGTCAATGGGGAGATTATGTAAAATTATGTAAATCAGCAAATTCACCACTGTATATAATATCTCAGTTCATATTGTAATTACATGAAAGGTTTTGAACCTACTTCAAATTGACTTTTTCATAAAAATAGGCTGGTTGAGCCAACACTTGATCGCAATACAGTTATACATACAGTTATATACAGTTATCTGCAATACATTTCCCTTTGTGCCGTTTGAGTGTTTGAGAGACCATTGACTCTTGACAGGGCATGTGGACAGACAAATAGCTGGTGCATATCTTCAGAGGCATTGTGAACGGCCCTATGATGTTACTCCTCTATTAATATCTCTGTTTGTGACACGGCCTGGTGTGACTAAAGTGTGAC
>OMKP01080835.1:0-10149 GCA_900302375.1 Bathygadus melanobranchus
AATCAGATCCCCTCTTCGGATCGTAGCAGAGGTTAAGGAAAGGGACGGGGAGCGAGGTGAGGTGAGGTTGCAACGATGCTAATCTCAAACCTCAATCTAGACCTGTGGGTTCTAATTTCAGAGGTTTTGCGGTTGTGTGATGCCTGGTCCCTTTCAGTTTTGGGGTTTGGTGTTTTATCTACCCTCCATCCATAACATTGATTACGTCGAACCTAATCCTTTCCATCTCACAATGTAACCTTGGCGATTCTGTTGTTTGAGGTAAGCCTTACCTGCTATTGGATCTTTATGTGACAAAACATGTATTATCAGACCGAGGTTTCAATTCTGCCACGTGGCGTTCAAACTGCCAACCATAACAATCTCTGTCCCTGTGTGCTGTTAAATTACGATGCATTGAAGGACAAATGCTGGGACATGTTGATGTGATATAAGTTGTTGCTGTTGCTGCTTTTAATAACAGGGTTTTGATGTTTATTTCACCACACACACTAGGCTATAACTAAAACAGTAAATCTTCTTTATTTCCTCCAATACAATTCAGAATTCTTCATCTGCTGTTGCTCAAATCCATCTTGGACTTGGGTCTTCAAGTGTCTGTCCATTCGTGGCATGCATGAACAAGCAAGACAGGATATTAACATTTGTATTAATTAAGGCATGCATTGCAAGTATACATGATGGACACAAATGTACACACACACACACACATACAAATAACTTACAAAGAAGGGATACTTTTTCCTTGCCCTGCTATACCTTGTGAAGTTGTAACCTTGCGATTACAACATGCCAATACCATTGATTCATATCTGGCACCATGGCATTTCATTTTGTTCACTCTGAACCCTGAGGAAGGTAATTAAGGTTGAGCCATATCATAACGAGAGTCCTTGGTCAGTCCTGGAAGACCCCTGTGTTTTTACAGCCTCATAGATTTTAATGAGAAGTCGATACTGCCCTTGGTTCACTCTGAATGCCACACAAATACCCTTTTTGAAACATGCATCTCTTTCTTTCATCGCAGGGAAGGGCATCTGGGAATATCCATCCCCCATGTGACTACTGACAAACTTCACACAAGGTAAGTCAGGGTCACCATTGTGGGAGAGGAGCATTATATATTGCCCTCTTAAAAAGTCCATATTTTAAGCCCCTTAGCTAAAGGTATGGATTGATATGGTAATAATACATACCCGACAACATACCCGACAACAACGCTTTACAATAACTAATGTTATTTCATGGCTAATTAATGTACCCTTATTGGAAAGTGTTACCAAGACCAGAAAGTAACATAACAATCGTCTTTCTTTCTTTATTGGATTATCTCTTTAAAGCCATTTATTTTGAATCTTCTTGATGCTGGTGGGGTGTGCGATCCTATGTGGTATCTCTAAGAAATGTGAGCATTTCAACGTCAGTATAACATGTGCTGTGGGCCTTTTAGGTGGTCGTATGTTCACTGCTTTGCATTTCCCTTATCACATTTTCTATTCCTGCCTCTGGAAGATATCTTAATCACATGGATGCGTTTATTCCAAGGCATTTATTTCGAGAGTTTAACCATATTGATCTAAACTTGTAATTGCTGTCTTTGAAAAAAATCAATTAGGTGTTAAGTGATTGAATCAACCATGGAATGCAAAGTATGCCATCGCATTTGTATTGCATGGTCTGTGGAGCCATGGATTGCGGTCACATTTGACCATGAGACTAAGTCTTTTGGGTTTGTTTAAAGTCTAAAATATGCTTATGTTGCTGTTATCTCAACAGCTGCAGCTTGTTTTTGGGTGAAGTGCATCCCTGTATGCTTACTCAAACTAGCTCAAGTTTGATTTATTGGCAAACGGTTTTGCATTGTCAGGTCTGTTACCTTCCCTGTAGACTAAGTATGAAACTCATGAAGTACACTACTGGTGTCTTGAATTCATTGCCTGACTCACCAGTGTTCTTTGTGAACGATATTAATACATTCAGAATAAAAGGCTCATCTTTGGAAGGCTTGAAGTGATGTATAATCAAAGCGGTGATTTATGGTGTCACATGCTAATTTGAATAATAGCACATTGGGCCATAAGCATCGCAGTCAAAGTCCTCCAATAAGTCCCTGTGGCAATCACTGGAGCTGATATCTTGATGTGATTTATCATTCAGGATGGTAACTCGACTCGACAGAGCATGAAAGCATGCGGAAGGGGTGGATTCGCCAATCAACTGCATTTGATCTCATTTGACTCAGAAATGCATCCGTTCTAAGAAGGATGTATTGTTGTTTTTCACTCAGCACTCCACCTCTTGGTTTAAATACAACAACCATATGTGGCTGCACATGTGCCGAGTTATTGAGGAGCGTACTACATGAATGCATTCTGTATCGGCTTACATTTTTGTATGCACCTTTTTATAGTTGATTGTAATTGTGCAGACGTGCAGTTATGAGGAAACTGAAGTCATGAGATTGGATAAATGTATCAGCATCACACGGATTTGAGGCAGGGAATTACAGATCCAAATTCAGGACGTTTGGAAGTAAAAGTAGCAAAAAAAAATGTACAATTACTAAAAAATTATACATTCATATAAACCAAGGTGGAATTCCTGAGCAAAGAGAAGTCAAGTATGAACAAAAAAATCTTGCTAAAGCTAAATCACATGTCTTGAGGTTATTTGTCCTGACTGCAGAAGGAACTAGGAGATAGGGAATTGCTTTATTCCTGTAAACAGAAAGCTTTGTTGATTTTGCATCAGAAGACCCTGAAATTGGCATGAGCACATTGTGAAGATAAATAAAATGACTAATACAGCAGATAATACAGCAGATTAGCAAGATGAAGTGTTACTACAAATCACACAAACACAATCATCAATTAAGTGACTGCACAAAAACACAATGTCCCAACGTTTTTAGCAAGGCGATCCTGATACAACCCTCAACTGTGTGCTGCATTTATTGGGTGTTATCCCTACATCTTGCGTACAAAGAAGTGCACAAATCAGATTTATAGGATTCCCTTTTAAGGTGGTATTCGGCAACTACAATTTCTATAAAAATGCTAATGCCGCAACAAGATGCTACGTTACATTTACATAAGGTTTTACAAGCAATCTCTGCTTCTTCCAGAGGCTCTATTAGAACACCTTTACACCACCCTCACCTCCGCGACCACCCCCATAATTTGTACCCTGGTAGGGCCAGCGGTGGAGGTCTACTGGTGTGATATTCACACACACGCACACACACACACACACAGCACTTCCCATTATGAAACATGAAACTTTATGTAGGAGTTCACGTGTCCGATGACACCCAATACGTTCCATAGGGATTCTTGTCTGGCTCACAGCAGTAGGATGCAGCTTTCACAAGACATATGGTTTCAATGATATATACAGTCCTTGAAGCAGGTGGCCTGGTGAAAACCTCCTTTAGCCATATTATGTCTCGCAAAAATAATGAATAGATTGCAAGTTGCAATGATGGAAGTGGTTGAATGCACCTCTACATCATCAACAGTTAGGCACAACTCAAATTGAGTTAGGAATGCCCTTGTTGCAGAAAATAGGGTAATTAATCTTGACAGATGCTTGTTTGGCTTGGCTCCATTCTAAGTGATTCCAGAAAGAAAACAATGCATTCCAATTGATTAATTGTGCATTCACGCCACCGCTGGCCTGTTGCAATGATTAAATGATTGTGGTTAAATGTACTATGGAAATTTCATATCACAACATCATGCCATGCATTTGTTTCGGGGCTAGCTAGCCTTAATACTCGGGCTGTCCCCGACTTCGTTTGTCGACTAAAAGCAATCCATTCTGACTAGTGGACTAGTCATAACTCTTTTTATTTCATATTTAAGAAATGTCATAAGTGTGGTGTTAAATCTTAAAATTGATGTATTTCATTTGTACATTTAATTGTACTTATTATTAGGGATGCAAGACATTGTTCAAACCTGAAATTATGTTTTGAAGAGGGTGGTCCACAATTAATATCCGGCATTTTAACAGTATAACAATATCATCTGTTTTGGTGGGGTTTAGTTTCAACTTGCAGTCTTGACGGGAACATGCCAAGACATACTCCAGCATGTGCAGATCTATGAATTGTAACCCCAAACGCCTGCATCAATCACTGTGACGGATAGCACACAATAGCAGTCGTCTGAAAATGATCATTCAGTATTGATTCAGTGCTGCTGGGTCAACTTGTACGGAACTTGTAAAGGAGACAAGTCTATACACTTGACCCCACTCAATGTCAGAATGCACCTCGGTGTCAGAACTGACACAAATATTCATCCATCTTTGAGTAGCAAGGGCCAGAATATTGGAGTCACTGGAATTTTAAACAAAATTGTCCCGGTTGTAAGCCTTCTGGAAGCTATAAGTTGAATGGTAGTGGCAAACCTGGAACAAAAAGCACATTCTGTGTGTCAAGTCATGGCTAGTAGCAAGAAATAACTCTACCAAACCATAGATGTTACATCTTGATAAAGGGTCAGCCAAAGCTGAAATTGAAATTGGAGAGCTCTCGCAATATATGACCACAGAATTATATTTTATTTTTATTTATTTCTTCAAAGCACACAAACAATACTGGACAAACCTGGAGCACATACCTTTTTATCTCGGTGATCTCTTGAGTTATCGTAGAAGCCATATTGGTCCAGGGAATTGGTGATTTGACACTTGCTCCCACCACTGCATTCAATCACTGGCTGTGGCATGGATTGCTTCTGCCTAGCTCCTTACCTGAGTTCTGAAGACATGACGGATGAAACCATCACCCTGAGTCATACATCAGCCCACTCTACTGCATTAGAACCACCATTATAAATAACAACAGCAAGACAACACAAACAATAGAAGTGGGTGGGAATCCACCCATCTATTTATATTTCCCATTTAAGGTACAATTCCTTCTGTTGCCTAAGGGAATTACAACAGTAGGGTAACTGAAGTAACATATTTAATTGAAGTAAGTAAGTAAAACACACCCCAAGTTTCAATTCTATAGTCTCTCTTTTGAATGATCCGAATGATTGTACATGTATTACCGTTGTGTGCGTTCAATAAGGGGCAATATCATGACTTATTACATGAACATTTCCATGATGAGAATACGCCTATACAGCAAACTATTTGTATACAGAAGTTCCAAATGGTCTATATGGAACATGTGAGTAAGTACCCCTTTTCTAATTGTTTGCGAAGCTGTCACTCGCCAGCCGTTGCTCAAACACATCCATTAAGGATGCTTTTTACACTCATTTAGGCTAGTCTGGATGTAACGGTGGCGGTACGATGTTTGACAGTGTTTTAAAAAAGGCCGTCAGTTGTTTTTAAATGATACTTTTAGTAGTCCACTTTAGCGGCAGGCGGAGGGCTAATTCTCCGCGTATTGGACAGCTGTAGGACACTCGCAGCCGCTGTCACTTGGAATTGCAGTCTGATAAAGCAGATGATGGATGGTGGTGTCAGTCAACCGCCAGCAGGGCCTCTCCAGGATGCACCTCTGGGCTATTCAACAGTGACGCCAATCTGTGAAATCGGGGACAAGTCACCCTGCACATTTACCTCATCGCCATGCCACCATGCCCCGGGGGAGTCCTTCTCTCTTTTTCCTCTTTTTTTGTGCATTTTGTCATTTGAGTAATGGTATGCATTCGTTAGGGTTTGCTGCAGGTACGTTATGAATTATCTAAAGATAATCTAAGATGCAGATGCTATTTCAATTTCCACAGTGCGCATTAGGCATTAGAGTCAACCCTTAAAACGAAGGTGGCAAGATATAATAAAAGAAAAATGAATTGTCACTCAGTTGTGATGCAGAGATATTAAGAGTCAATATTAGCTATAATATGAGGCTCTTCTATTCTATTCTGGTATTATAGCATCTGCTTATTGCTATATTGTTATGTAGTAGACATCCGACAAAGATGTTCGGTGAGGTGAGGTAGGTGTTGGAATAATGCAGATATGAAAGCAGTTTAATCCCGATATAAACATTGACGCAGACAAATTAAACATTCACTGTGCATGGAAGTTTCATTTAGTTTTATTGTATGGTCTTTTATTTATAAAGATGGGGAGGAATAATAATGTCCCTTTGGCCGTACCGCTCAGCAAGAGCTAATCTGCTAAGAAGACATTTCTAGTAGCTCATAGCTCATGTGGTAAACTGAGTGAGGACGTATCATTTGCTAACCCAAAATCTATGGCGTTATTTGTTCGAGCACTGGGAGATTTGCAGCACAGAAAAATTGTTTGCAAACAACATTGAACAAAATGTAACCCATCATTTATAAAACGAGCAGAATCCTATGCAACTATAGTACAGACATAAATAATGTATTTGGTATTCAAACATAATTTGTTTATGATTGGAAAATAATGTATAATCCGTAAACATGACAATTTATGTGTTAAAAATAAGTTTATCTAGTAACAGCTGTGCATTTACTACCATGAGTTCAAGCAATTGTATCCCTCACCTATTAATAACACATAAATGTTGAAGAAATGAACAAATCAGATTCAACTCAGATTCTAACAGTTATAATTTGTATATATAATTACAACACATCATACTCAAACAGTTAACGCATGATTAGTACATCATTCATCCTGTATTGTTTGTCATTAAATAAAAATGTATTCACGGCTTACAAATGAAAGTTTTCATAGAGTTGCCATAACGACACCACAGCTTTCTGCTGAACTCAGTGATTCATATGGAAGAGGTATCATATCCAATTACTGACAACATGTGTTTGCCATTGTTAGCGCAGGACTTCAGCATGCTGGCGGTATTGCCCTGGGCTGTGCTGTGTGTCATGAGTGTCTCATCTCACATCCTTTAAACATAAGCCATACGATTTCCTCCTACTGGAAGCGAGTACATGCCTAGGTGAGCTAGCAAAATAATAATAATAATAACTCTATTTATATAGCATATTCAGTAACGGTGTACTGCAAGTATAGGTGTAAATGTAGAAGTGCTTACAACTGAATCATAGTATGAGTCTTAACTGATTACATTTGTGTGCTGAAATCTATGGTCTAGGTATTTGGGTTGGGTTTCTATTGTAGTCCTAATGTGGACCAGGTAGAAATGACTAAAAGCCAATGTATCTTTGCTTTCACAAATAAAAGGTTTCACAAATCTGCATCATGGTTATAAAGAGTCTATAACATGATAATCCGGTCGGTACCACTGTCGTTCGGCTACAAGCGCCTTGCCCCTTGAGGCCGGGCAAGAGGGATTCTCATGTGAATCAGATCTCGCTTCATATTGTCTACATAGTAAAAATCATTAAAAATCACAAACAAATGTCTTGCTATTTTCACAAATATAGTTAATTAATCGGTGGTTTTAACATTCAGGTATTATAAACACCTCAGTTGTCGTCGTTGAGGAGAAATTGCGAGTGAATGTCTGGCGACTATTGAATATGAAACTGTTTTTGCCAAACCTAATCTAAAAGCCCTCTCTTTCATCTTCTATAGAAGCATTGTGATTGGAGATGAAACCGCCATTAAGAGTAATACGACTCTGTGGTGTGAGAGGGAATGGGGGGGGCGACCTAGCTCAGGAGGTAGGAGGCGTCTGGCGAGGTTGCTGTTTGGATCCCCGGCTCGCCCTCACTGCTCCCGACAAGCTGGTTGTTGCCTTGTATGGTTGACACCACCGTCCGTGTATGAATGGGTGAATGTGAGGCAATGTAAGGCGCTTTGGATAAAAGCGATATATAAATGAAATACATTTACCATTTACCATTTAGAGGGGTTATTATTGCACGTGTCGTGTGGCTAATAGCACGGATACTAACATTGAAATACATTTATTGAGCACATTGTTTGCTCAGGAATGAGGCACAAATATAACATACCATAATAATCCCGCCAACTAATAAATATAACATGCTATATTCCCTTTAGTGGTATGTGTGTGTAGCTAGGAAACTTTCCTTGTCATCAGATGTTTGAATAAAACAACACGGATACACATGGAAGTGCATGGCCGTGGTGATGTGGTGTTGACGTTAATGTGACATTCACCGTTCACATGTTAGTGTTTCTTTCTGCAGTGCATTATCTGCTCTGGTCTTCTTGATGACATTTCTGTCATGGAAAACACACGTAACAATAATGACCGCTGTGTTCCCGCACATCTTCCTCATTACATCCAATCGCAGTAAGTAAATGGCACTTGAAATCAAAGTTATGACGCTGAACTCCTGGCATTGTTGCTCCATGATGTCCATGAACCCGGTGGTTAGTTCCCGCTCTCAGCGGCTTGTGATGGTTTCCAAAGTGTGCGGTGATTGGTAGGGGGACGGTAGGGGACGGATTATGTACGGCGGCAGGAGGGGTGGGACACGCATGGCAGGCGTGGAGAATCCCACACGTTCGTCTTGTTAACGGACCGGGTGAAGGACACGGTTCTCATTAAAGAAACAGTGAGCTTCTTTAATTAACCGCAGGGCGGGCAGGAGTTCTGCACTTTCTGTATTGACTGGCGCTTGTCCATTAAGATGGTGCTTCAGAGATAATGATTGGGGGCGGTGGGGATGAGGTGGGGACACGGTTACCAAGTGAATTCAGCCGCCATGTCGATCAAATCTTTGTCAAAAAGTTTTTTTTACATTTTTTTGCCCGTCTCGCTATGGTTCCAGGCAAGACAGCAAACACTAATTACAACTGCTTGCAGCCTCTAACGCTGTTCACAGTATGCACCGCCGGTCTCACCAACAACTCTTTTCCAGCAATTTGTGGGGCCGCGTCACTCGCGGGCGATGAAATAAGGGTCCCCAAGCGGTCTGGAGTGAATCCGAGTCGTGGTTTGACAGTAAATGCCGTTTATTTGTGATTTGTCGCCACCCCTGCGGGCGAAGTGGTGCCTAGCGATTAGCTTAGCACTTATTGAAATTGCCACTGTGACGATAATTAATTGAGCTATCAACACCATAACTTGGCACACTTCTTAAGTGGAATATCCTCCATGTGCCTACCTAGTTTCAAGTTTAATATTTTGATTTCTGAACGACTCAAAAATAACAAAAACAATCCAAAGAATAACTTTTAATCAGCATGTCCATGGAGCATATGTAGCAAATGTGGTGCTATTTGGCCTTGTGGTTTCTGAGGAGAAGTTTTTCCAAACGCTAGCGTGTTTTTCGCAGACCTCTGTCAATGACAAGCAAACGTCATCGGATGTGTGACGAGGCGCGACGCTAACTTCACTTACGTGGGGGCTGACAGCGCTGCAGACAGCACCATGGCACGAAAGCCCAGAGACACTGACGTGTTGTGTTCTGTGTTCGTCATTCATTACCTGGTCACCTTCCTCAAAGTGGTTCCACCGGTGCGAGGGTTAAAACGCAAGCCCCACCGGCGCTTGGGCGGTAAAGGGGCGCGAGGGCCGACGCCGCGAGGCCAGCTCCGCCTATGTATTTATTATGCAGGTGAGCCCATGACCCACCGGAGGCTTTCTTTCCTGAAAACCAACAGAGCACCTGAAGACTCTGGTTGAGGACCGCCACAGTCGTACCTGAGTGGCATCGCCTAGAACTTCCAACTTCCTCGTTGAGCCCATGCTGATTTGATTTGATGCGTAATTTGATTTGTTTTATTTCATATTTGCGCATGGTGTGGTGTTGCTAACATGTTTTTTATTTAGTACCCTATTTTATTTGATTGGTGTACTAAAGTAGGCTATTTCTTTGATTTAGTTTCTTTAAATGTTTGTATTTGCGAGTGCTGTGGTGTGCTGGAATATTTCTTTGAAGTCTTTATTTTGTGGCTTTTCATTTTGACAATAGGCCTACATTGCTAACTTAGACTGAGAGTGAGAGACAGCAGTCAACACCGGTATTACAATGATATTAACAAATGAATAACAACAAATCACGCAGCTGAGAACTCGATGATTTGTGAATGCGGTTGACTTCTGTGTCCAACCCAACAACACACACACTATTTACCAAGCCACATGCCAGTTATGATCAGAACTATAAGTCACGCGATGTAGCCTTATTACAATGACTGCTTGTGTTGAGGGGTTACACAAGGAAAGGCGTACATTGTTAGGAGATGGATATATTAATACTGGCAACAATGACGTTAACCATTTTATTTATA
>OMKP01080837.1:0-12630 GCA_900302375.1 Bathygadus melanobranchus
GTCTAAAGTCTAAACAGCACATACAGCTGTTAACATTTGATCAATTATTATTTAAATGTATTTTATTATATTATTGTATTATAGTTGCAAAGTTCTTAACTTTGTACCTCAATTAGCCAAAGGGAAGGTGTGATAACCTTCCCGTCATTCAGATAAAAAGCTTTTCTTTGAACAATAACTCATTAGGAAGGATGCAATGTAAAATGAACACATTTCCAAAACAGGGATTCGCTCACCAGGTTCTTAAACCGGCTACCGACCCGTGATACGGCCTCAGAATGCGTCATGGCACTTGCAGTGTGTGTTTAGCATGAGGCACTCATCTGTCTTATTTAGCAGAACATCATCCACCATTATGAAGCCATCCCATGAATCCTTCCACAGCCACCTCTTCCACCTTCGTGGAGAGCTGTGACTTTGAGGAGTTAAACATCTGTGGGATGATCCAGGGTCCCAACAGAAAGTGGGAACAACGCTTGTCTGTGAGTGCAGGACCTCCATCGGACTTCACCACAATGGGACAATGCAAAGGTGAGACACGTTTCCCTGTACTTATGTTATGCTAGTCGTTATATCGGTATTGTGGTTTATTTTCAGCAATACAGCACATACAACGCAGGAATAAAAATAAACGATAGGGTTTTTTACCTTTCGCTTTGAACATGATAACGAATGGAATACATTGGTCAATGGATATAGTTGGGTTAAAAACAATTCTGGAGTACACAACCTTTACAACCATGAGTCACTAAAAATAGGACTCACAATCACAGCTCACCACCTTATCTGGCCATAAATGTATGGGGTCATGTAAGTGTTGTTTTTGTGCAGGCGATATGCTACCAACCCTATGTGACCTATGTGACCATTAGGCAGAACAAAGTACAGGAGAAGCCCCAGCAAACGACAGCTAACCGTTTGCAGTTGCCAGACATTATTAAAATTACCCAAATTCACCTGAAGTACAGCAGGACAATACTGTTCACAATACTGTCTGGCTTTTACAATAGGTCAATACACTATTGACTATTTACGTTTACCTTTATCATGTAACACTATATTTATTAAACAAATGTCTTACATATTGCAACTGTATCATGCCAGTTGGACATTTGAATCGAAATAGACTTCATGATTATGATAGGGTAGGCGTAATAGTATTTATTTACAGGAATGGACACTCTTGCCCACAGGAAAAGGCTACTTCATGCATTTCAGCACTGCATCTGGGATGGCTGGGGACCGTGGATTTCTTGAGAGCCGTATCCTGTATCCTAAATCTGGAGTCCAATGCCTGCAGTTCTTCCTGTACAACAGTGGGGGCGCTGGAGATACCCTCAACATTTGGATGCGGGAGCATGACCAATACAACTCTGATGGACGACTGAAGCTTTTTAAGACCATTACAGGTGTGTTGAAATCAAAACTAGGAGTACTGTGCTGCATCACAACATAAAGCACTATTGGATCACTTGTTAAATCTTACTATTGAACATCATTTTATTTTCTGTGTACATATCTTCAGTTTCTGTGTTGTATTCCTTTTTGCTATAAAAAATGTTTTCCTCCTCTTCAGTCCCAAAATTCTGTCTAGCATTCATTCATCTGTCACATAATCTTCATAACCATAGACTTCTGCTATGGCCCCCCAAAAAACATTAAACAAACAAAAAAACGTACTATACTTAAAAGATTCTTTTAAACCAACATTTTTTACATTTCCTAACATGTTTAAACCAAAATGTGTCCAGCTGCCATCCTGAAGCTCATGTCTTTTTCTCTTTGGCTATTTCTCATGTTGACCTTGTCCATTCATTTCTTACAATACTTCAATATTTCAAACAAAGGTTCAAAAGGTTCCTGGGAGCTGCATCACGTGGACGTCCATATAATCGAAAAGTCCCGTGTGGTCTTCGAGGGGGTGAAGGGCGATGGCTCTGCCTCGTCGGGGGGCCTGTCAATCGACGACGTCAACGTTTGGACCGGCCAGTGCCCACAGCACCTGTGGAACATACGCAACATCACAGGTCTCCTGGCAACCACGCCAGTAGACACCAAGCTGTACAGTCCCCGTTTCATGTCGCCGTCTGGCTATTCCTTCCAGGTGAGTCCTTAACCAACTCCTTGCTCTTGGTTTCCAAACACACAATAATATTCATAGTCAGGCTTCTAATGCCACAAATGCTATTTATATTCACACTATTCTCTGACTCTTCATGACCGCCAATATGGCACATAGATAGCACAGCTATTCAGCCGTCAATTAACTAATACCCGCTGCTGTCTGCAATTATCTCTGCAGTGGACTGCTATCAATTAATACAGTGGTTTCCAAACAGGGGTTCATCTAGGGGGTACATGTGAGTTGTTCCCGTGAAGATTTAGACCAGAAACAGAAGATTCATTACAATATTAAGCATGATGCTAAATGATAATAAGTACAATATAAATACCAATTATGGTTTGTCTTCGATGCCGGGGTACTTGATTCGTACTGATGGGGCTGTGGGGATACAATACAATACAATTAACATACCCCTTTGTTGGCCAGAGATTACCCATGGCTTGCAAGCATATGGATCTATTAGAATATCCACATAAACAACAAGGTAACATTTACCAATGGTACTGTCACAAATGTGGTTACAGGTACACCTTAAGTCATTAGGGCATTCTCCAAAAAGGGGGTGGTAGTTGCATCCTGGGTTTTGTACTGCCACGCAGGTAGGCGTGTACCTCAACGGACGCAGCGACCGTCCAGACACCATGGGGATCTACTTCCACCTGACCTCCGGCCCCAACGACGACCGCCTCGAGTGGCCGTGTCCCTGGCACCAGGCCACCATGGCCCTGATGGACCAGCAGTCTGACGTCAGGAGCCGTATGAATATGCACCGCATGGTCACCACTGACCCAAACAAGCTCGACGGTGAGTCCACCTGCCGCCCAGCCCAGGGGGGGTTGGGACGGAAGGAGACAACATGGCTGGCAGTGATTTGTGGAAGACGTTGATTCTTGTGAAAGATCTCAACCTGACCGATCTGTTGTATCAAAGTTCAGGGACACATCAATAGCATTTTGGATTTATTATTAGGTGATGTCAAATGACATGGCTTTGTTTGTGTGCATGTGTGCGTGTGCCTGCGCGCATGTGCGTCTATGCAATTGCGGTTGGCTAGTTACATTCAGGTTCTGTCGTTTAGCAGACGCTAAACGATCAAAGCAAACTATACTATGAGTAACCAAAAACATTTAATTCCTGCAAGCTTCTAATAAAAACAACTGGACAGTGTGCAGAGTAGATAAAGGTATCTACATTGACAAACAGCAAAGGGCTAAAAACAATCAATCAATCAACCTCTGGGATGGCCCCAGTTGGATAGTGAGCAGGTCGGAGAAGAGAACGGATGAGGGTGAAAGAAACAAATGTCTCGTGTCCTTCCTTTTATAGGTACAAACTACTACTGGGACCGGCCCAGTAAGGTAGGATCCCTGGTGACCAGCCCTGAGGGGAACTTCTACCGTGGCCCTGGCTATGGCACAAGCAACTTCCTCACCCACAGCCGACTGCACAGCAGGAAGTTCATTAAAGGAGACGACGCCTTCTTCCTCCTGAGTCTGGAAGGTGTGGGAGACTATTAGTACATTGTGTTATTTCTGTTCAGTTTTTGCTGTGTATGCTGTAGGTAAGATTTAATTAAGAGCTATAGTTTTGAGTGTCATTTGTTAGAAATGACAGAATCACACATCAGCTATTAGTGACTGTATTGCTCTGTGAGAATATCTGTTTTGAGTTGACCGTACCTGCCTCTCTACCATTTTGATTTTAGACCGCTCCAAATCAGGGCATCTCTTCCCTAATTGGTTTGGGGTTTTGGGTTGCTTAGTCTTGCTCTGCTGCTCTTTTCCTTTCTCTCTCTCTCTGTACTACTCACCTTTTAAAAGGTTCTGGAGTGAGATGTGATAGTTGTAAAGCGTTATAACATATCTAGTTTCGGATCCAGCAGTCATATTACGTTACAGAACAACTTCTGGGGGGAGACGGCACAGAGCCTGGTCCGGAAACTAAACATTTCAATTGGGGTTTCACCATGTTTCCTGTTTCGTTATGGAGATATTCTACGAAGACAAACTCATTTGCATGAGGGGATGAAGGTTTCAGATGGCCAGTATTAATTGGTTTTGACAGCATTACACTTTTTACATTCTTAAGCTTGTCTTCCCACCGCAAAAGAAAAAGGTTTGAGCTTGTCTGCTATCACTTTATATTATTAATCTCAAGTCCGATTTGTGAGACTATAACATATCAGCACCCATAAACTGATGTCTTCTCTCCTTCACAGACATCTCAGAGTTGCTGATCCCTCAGCCCCTGCCCCGCTCTGCCCTCCACTGAATTTCTAGACCTGTGTGAGTGTAACCAACTAGGTGTTATAATAGAAGACCACCACTAGGGAGCACTGCACCAACACTATTTCACTTCTTTAATAACGCATTTTATTCATGTAGTGCTTTTCTAAATGCTCTAAGACAATTTGCTTGACATGCAAGTTGTAATACATATCTGGATAACAACCTGATGTCTGTCTTTGTCCGAATGGCCCTTGGGCCTACCAACTGGTAACTGCTGACTTGGTACTGCTCAGGCACCTGTAGGCTTACATAGTTTAAATATGGATTGGATTAGTGGTTGAACCACAAGTTAAAGGGGAACTTACACAATTTCCAACCAGTTTTGTGTGGGCAGTATCTGCAAATGAACGTGTTGCCAGCACCCAGATCTCCCTGCTCCTTTTGTCCGCGAATCTTGAGAATTGACAACAGCTGCAGACGTTTTTCACACTGTCACTAATGTGGATAGACAGAGATAAGGTTGAAGAACGGCAGTTCCCCTTGAAGTTGTTTTTTATTTGTTATCAATAACTTTATTTTTAGCTTATAATAATTACCAGGACAGATTCAGCCAGGTACACACTGGGATATTTCAGAATACGCAGATTTAGCCTTTCTCTCCCTCGACTCTTGGGAGTATTTTGGAAGGATTTACAATGCTTTGTGTCTGTCATCATAGGAAAGCCTTCAGGATTTAGCAGTCTCAACCAGCTGTGGGACACCTACAAGACTGCACACTGAATTACTATGCATGAAAGAAACTACAATCAAAAATAAGTACAATTGTGAGTTAAATCATGAACCACAACAAGACGAAACAAATGTCATTAAAATTGCTAAAAAAAACCAAACAACTATCTCCCAGCTCAAGTTATTTATTTTAGTTAATCACAACTCCAGCAATTAAATCTTTTTTGGGCATGTGCGTGCGCGGGGGAGGGGTGAGACTAAAGACTAAAGTGCTAGCATGTTGAGGAAAAGGGAGGAGCCCGGTATCAGATGAGGAAGACCACACCCTCCGACACCATGACCTGGTTGTCATCCTGCATGCGGCCCAGCAGCTGCTCCATCTCCCCCTCCTGGAAGCACTCGTCCTGGGCCCGCGTGGGGTCCTTGTTGACTAGGCCCTGGAGCTCCGCCACGGCCACTGACTGGGAGCGCTTGGTCTTGAAGGCCTGCAGCAGAGCCGCCTTGAACGCCTTGAGTCTGGACGACACGATGGAACGACAAACACATCGTACATGCTGTACATTCAATAATACATAGCATTTATAGAGCACTGTTCACAGTGAGCGAGGTACTACTAACCCCGTCTGCTTCTGGTCAGTGGCGGAGCATGTGTGGCATGGCAGTCATACTATTGGGTCTGTCTGTAGTATGCCCATGTTCCATTTTTTATTAAGTACATAAGATGCATGCACGACTGTAGTCCGTGTACGCAACCAATGGCTGCTTGAGTATTTTTACAGTCACCATTTGGTAAACACTTTTCTTTTTTTTTTTTACATGCACATGCCATTAAATCAAGATCATGCATCCATATGCTAGTACAAGCATGATTAAAATACACTTGTGCCCTGTGCCTTGGTTTCTTAGAGAAATGTGTGGATAGTGACAGAGGACTATTTGGGTTATTCTGGGAGGCGTTCCGTACCGGTTCTGACTTATGTCGGTCTTCTTCCGTAGGGTCTGCGATAAAGGCTTGGGTCTTAGATTGGGTTGGGCTGAAGGAAAATAAAAACCACAAAACACTTTTTACATACATTTTAACCTAGACGTTACTTCACTTTTACGCAAAAATTAAGTAAGTAAAAATCGAACCTACATAAAGAGTAAGCACAAATAAATTATAAGTGGGATATTAAGGCTACAACAAACTACCCTAAGATGTCTTCCTTTACGCTCTAAACTGTTGGTGTAGGTGTAGCAGGGGGTTCATCGTACCATTTTCATCATCCCCAGCAAAGTCATAAGGATCAGCCTCGGAGCCTGCTGTCTTGTTCAGGTCATCTTGGCTCGCAAGAGTGCGCTTCCTAGTTCCAGAAACAGAGACGTATCGTTTATGGTTTTCAGTCATGTGCCATTGATTTGTATAGCGGTTTTATTCAAGTCTGTGACCAAACTTAAAAATAGCTGACAAGTACAGATCTGAGGGGGTTTTAGATAACTACTGAAGTTTAGAGAACATTTGCTCCAGATATGGTGATACAAATATTATTGGCATATATTCCTACCATAAAAAGGCAAAAAAAAACCATGTGAAGAATACAGTGACAAAAATCTGAGGACACATCAGAAGCTAGCAATGTTGGGGTGATAGTGTTTACCAACAAAAGGCACATCACCGCATTTTCCTGACTATTATGTAGGAGAGAAGAGGATTTAAAAATAAAGAAGTGGACCTGGTACTTCTTTTGGGATCCTGGCTCTGACTTTGGGACTGGGACTGGCTCAGATCCATGTCTTCCTCTGGAGCCTTACGCTTCTTCTCCTTCTCCAATATCTAGTATACACCATTTAGTTTAAAGCTGGATTCATCAACAAAATACACAAATAAAGTCAGCCATAAAAATGATTTAGATTCTGTCATTTTAGTTGAGATGTAGCAATTACTTTTTTGAAGTAAGCAAACTGCATCAGTTCGAGGGCAGCCTCTGAGTCTTCAAGGTTAATGGTTTTACTCATACGGGCTTTGGCATGTGCTGTGGCCAATCGAATCATCGTCTCAAGGGCACGGGCAGTTACTGGCGTAGTCTGAGGCAAAGGAGTCAACAATCTTATATGGTTGCAAAGTACTTTTGCAAATACAAGGAATTTCACCCCATACACAATTTTTTGTGTGCATCAGGGACTTTCATCATCCAAGCCCATCTCTAAAAAGGTCACAGATGTTTTCCCTTTACACTTTTGGAGTTTGTGTCAACTCAGGCCCCATCCTCCTTCAACTACATTGTAAAGAACGGCCTATTTAGCCAAGCATAGACGTTTCAGCATGGAGCCTGTAAGGGGTTAATAGGGTTAATACAGACCCGCGCTGATTCAGAATTGAACTGATCATGGCTGCGGAGCTTGGAATATTCCTCTGCAATGTGGTCCGATGCCTCCTGGGTCAGCATGGGCTTCACCTGCTTGGCCACGTGGATATACTTCCTGATGAACTCCATCGTAACCACCTTCTCCCTGGAAGAAGGTGCAAGCAACATTATGTCATCCTTCTACTTTAACTGGGTTTTGCATGAGTGTCCATGAATCAATTACAGATCCTAGAGTCAGTCACAGGATTTAATTGATTTTGTATGATACCGGTTTCAAATGTCAAAATCTTTAAGCAAAGACTAATTCATTAAGGAGGTTTACCTCTTCTTACGGTGGCTTTGTAGGAAGCCATCCTTTTCATATATTTGTAGCTCCTGCTCTGCTGCCTCTGTGATGTTGGGGTCCCCCGTAGCAAAGATGTCCACCGTGCTGCCCAAAGGCATTGCTTAATAAAAACAAAACAACAATTACCTTGAATTACTTACTGTTTGTCATTGAGTGAGTCATCCATTTTAGTGTTAGTCATTTTGGAGCACTTGTCAGTTGAAGTGATCACCTGTCCCCTTCCCGGTCACCACCTCGCCTGTCCCCTTCCCGGTCACCTCCTCGCCTGCCCCCTTCCCGGTCACCTCCTCGCCTGCCCCCTTCCCGGTCACCTCCTCGCCTGTCCCCTTCCTGGACACCACCTCACCTGCCCCCTTCCTGGTCACCTCCTCGCCTGTCCCCTTCCTGGTCACCACCTCACCTGCCCCCTTCCTGGTCACCACCTCACCTGCCCCCTTCCTGGTCACCACCTCACCTGTCCCCTTCCTGGTCACCACCTCACCTGTCCCCTTCCTGGACACCACCTCACCTGCCCCCTTCCTGGTCACCACCTCACCTGCCCCCTTCCTGGACACCACCTCACCTGTCCCCTTCCTGGACACCACCTCACCTGTCCCCTCCTGCTCCCCAGGTGTCCGGTAACGGTGCATGCGTAACACATGCTCTGAGATCTCCATGTCGCTCTCCGTGTCCATCTGGTCCAGCATGATGAAGAGCAGGTCGAAGCGGGAAAGCAGGGAGTCCTGCAGGCCAATGTTCTCCATGGGGGTCTTGTACTGGTCGTACTGGAGGAGAGAAACAAGACATGGGTGGAGGGGGTGGGTGCACTATAGGTACCCACATTTTGAGTAACCGCATCCAGACACGGCACCAAGGTACTTCGACCAATCACGACACTTCATGAAAATATATCCCACCCGGAAACATAACAGGCAGGTTGTTGTAATGCATAGCTTAGGTTACATTGCTAACTTTTTTTTTTAATGGAGAGAATAATATTTTCTCAAATACACCCACAGAGCTTCTAGAAAGGTGCAGAATAAAAGTATTGCATTTCTCCCCAAAATAATTGTGAATTGATAATTCATCACAGACATTGGTATCACGTGGGGTCATCAGCGATTGAGTTTCCATTGTTTCCAGTGACACCTAGTGTCTGAATGTTGTCAATGTTAACACCGAGAGTCTGCCCTTACCCTCCCGTACACGGGGTTAGCGGCAGCTAGCACGCTGCAGCGAGCGTTGAGCCGTGCCTGAATGCCGGCCTTGGCGATGGTGACACGGCCCTGCTCCATCACCTCGTGGATGGCCGTTCGGTCCATGTCGGACATCTTGTCGAACTCGTCAATGCACACCACCCCCCTGTCGGCCAACACCATGGCACCGGCCTCTAAACGCCTCTCGCCTGGTAACCGAACCACCGTATCACTCAACAGCTACAATATTATAGCATGCATGTCAAAATAAATACAGTAGTTATTGTGCAAATTAGTAATTCAGGAAAGCAGACCAGATGTGTCCCAGTTAGAGATGCTCAAGCAAGGTCATATCCAAATTTAATCTAGAATCATTAACAATTGAAGAGCACAATGCGGCCCTTAGTCAGCAGCAACGTCTTCAGTACAATTTTACTGCCCTTTAAAAAAAAACACTAAAAAATAAGGAAAACCTTCAAACTGACTCAAGGTTACATTAGTGGAGTGATTTGTGATGACTGGAACTCAAGCGCCCTCTGTTAAATAAACTAAATTAGACATGTACTGACTTTCCTAGTTTAGGGGAAAAAAAATCTAATTCAGGGATCAAAATATAAAGACAAAATGTGTGACAGATGTCATCGTACACGGACATGTTTAACAGGAGAGTCGGCGGGGGTGGGGGGGGAACAACGTGACAGTACCGGTCTCCGTATCCGTGGTAACGGCCGCTGTCAGACCCACGCCAGAAGAGCCCCTCCCCGTGGTCGGGATGGCGCGGGGGGCCGTGAAGAGCACGTAGCGCAGCAGCTGGGACTTGGCCACCGACGGGTCACCTACACAGCAACGAGTCCCTGTACGTGACTGGACACTCTGGCTCTTTAGCATTACCCTCGGTTTGAGGGTTAGCGTTTAACATTAAAATGCTCAATACTGACATCATTTTTTTAATTTGATCAGTATTGAGCATAATGTGCAGCAGAATCTGCTAGGCAAAAGAATGATGAGAGACTGGTGATATCCTGAGCAGTCTGTATTTTTCCTTTAAAATAAAATAAGTTACTCTTCATGAAAACCAGGTAGCTCAATTGACAGATTTCACAAATGAATTGCAGAGGCGATATATTAGTCGCGCATTCCTTCAAGCGATTTAAAAACGGACCAACCTATCAGGAGTATGTTGATATCGCCGCGGATACGGGAGCCGTTTTCCAGGATTGTCTCATTCCCTCCCAGCAACAGGCAGAGGATGGCCTTCTTTATGTAGCTGTGGCCGTGGATACTGGGGGCTAGCGAGCGGCCCAGGTGTTCAAACACGTCCTATCATGTTAGGAATATAAATCATAAGGACAGGCATGAAAGAGGCTCGAATTATACATTCAACAACATGCGCTACCCTGAATTATGTTGCCTTCAATGTTTTGCTCTTGTTTCTGTTTTCTGTTGTCTAGATGATATGTATATGTGTATTAGTCAATGTTCTCATGACGCTTTCATGCCAATGTCTCATCTATTATTGTTTAGATATTTACTGTATATGTATTATGTAATAAGATAAGCTGGTCGTTAAGGAATCAGATAATCGGGGATTCTTATAACAAACGTATCTGTTTGTTGTAAGAATCCCGGGAAATCTTTACTACAGTCTAGTGTCCTCTACTCGATATTGCCATCAGTTTTAGTCTCCTCCAACTTGAAATGATAAAGTAGTCAGTGGCTAAAATGTTGTAGGTTTGCCACGACAAAATAACTACAGCAAAAACACACTAGCATCATACGCATAGCGGTCACAAGCACGCATGCATACTTTCGAGTGGGCTTTGCAGAACTTCTTGATCTTGTGCACATCGTCAGCAGAGAAGGTCGGCACGATTTCCTTGCTCATGAGTTGGACATGATTGACCAGAAGAATGGTCCTGCGGAGGAAACAAAAACAAGACTGGCTTCATGATAAAGTCAACACAAGCAATGTCCCAACTGCACCAGATTACCCTTGGAACCCCATGCAGACACCAGCTAATATACTGCTCCCAAGTTGGTGCTTGCAAGCCTGAATGCCTTGTGATCTTAATACATCTTCCACACACACACACACGCAAAGCCATCTTTAGATTTCCACCTGGCTCACATTCATCTAATAGCCGTACCCAACAAAAGCCCTCTTTACCCTTTCAATCTGTTACAAGCTGCCACATAAAATGCACATTCCACAAGGTCATTCTTTACAGCCACCTGAAACTCAAATAGGCCAAGCCAACAACTGCCTCTGGCTGGAACACACTCCAGAAAAACAAATGATCCACGCCCCTAGGATTCCTGCCATGTACGCCTTCGTAGCAAATTCACTTTTCTAAAATGATATAAGAGCCATAATTTGAGTGCAATGTATTAGAAATGCCATAGACATCTGTCTGCTATTCGTAAGTGAAATGCATACATCTGTTCTGGTCGACGGTGCCTGCCTCTGTACAACACATTTGGAGTTGACCACTCGTGCTTATTTCTGACCAATTAGGGCATCGCTTCCAATTGTGACCCAGGTGCAGTGTTACAGCGCCACAGGTGTGTGAAGGGTGGAGTCTCCTCTCTTTGCAAGTTAAATCTTGCCGACAGCAGCTTTCAATGTACCTTGTCAAATGAAGCCTATGGGCAAATGACATCGCATTAAAGGACCACACCAGTCTGCGTGATCAAACCATTGTAATGGTCTCTAGCGTCACTGAATCATCCCATAGCAATATCATTGTCAAAATGACTGATGGGCCAATTCTGCCCTCTAAG
The DNA here is from genome assembly GCA_900302375.1 of Bathygadus melanobranchus. Taxonomy (NCBI): domain Eukaryota; kingdom Metazoa; phylum Chordata; class Actinopteri; order Gadiformes; family Macrouridae; genus Bathygadus; species Bathygadus melanobranchus. Next base: position 11,730 of record OMKP01080837.1, read on the forward strand.
AGCATTTAGCGTGAGCGGCACAAACCTTGCCATAAGCATAACAGCAGTAGCACTTTGGTCTTTGTGACTAAAGTAGGCCTACTTTTATGGAGATTCATTCATTTCAAAAGAAATCGCTACTACTATTGTTTACATTTGTGGAGAGAGGATGCGCACAGCAAATTTTTTCGGCACCGGCATACCACCACCACCACCACCGACCTGAAGGTGCCCGAGGTGAAGCCACCCTGTTTAGCGGGCAGACAGCGGTACACGCCCACAAGCTGGACCCGGTCACCGGGTTTGGCCCGGTCCACCAGGTCGTCATCCATGATGACGTCCACCGAGCGGGGCAGCTGGCCGGCGGGAGCCTTCTCGGGCATCTCCTGGATGGTGAGGGTCTGGTGGTCCCGGTAGGCGCAGAGCCCGTACTCAGTCTCCAGTGGGTTGTTCTCCTCATCCTGGAGACACACATACATGCAGCCAATCAGAAACAAGAGCTACGGATGACTTCCTTATAATAGTGTAGGTTTTGATACAGAAATATACTTACAATGGTTATGAGATGAAAGTGTCAGCTTAGTGGGAACAAATTGTCTGACTGTCAAACTGACTACATATGCAGATCAATGCATTTACAACACCGCTAGAACAGCAAGTGAAAATATAACCACCGACTACTTCAAGAACGAAGGCTGGAGGAAGACGTACACAACGTTTGTTTCACACTCTTTGGACAGATGTACTTATTGTAAGTCGCTTTGGACAACAGCGTCTCCCCAAAGGTAAACGTCGTCACAACCTTGGTAGGGTATATGGCGCTGGAGGGGAAGGCGTCCAGCGAGGTGAGGTCTGTGTACTTCCGCTCCAACGTCTTCTTGGTAGCAGGGCAGTAATGCACACTGCGCATGATCTTTGGCCT
>OMKP01080839.1:0-25382 GCA_900302375.1 Bathygadus melanobranchus
GGGCTATTTGATGACTGACTGTTGATTTTACTGAATTTCCCCTCAGGAATCCATCTTTGTATCCTAACCTGCCTCTCGTCTCTGTGTTATTCACACAGATATCCGCGGCAGGAGGCTGCCGGTTCTGTTTTTAGCTAATAAGATAGACCTACGAGATGCCATGTCCTCAGTCAAGGTGTCCCAGCTGCTGTGTTTAGAGAGCATCAAGGACAAACCTTGGCACATCTGGTAGGGGCTTCCTATGATCTCATTCGTATTGTCATTATTTAAATACATACGTGCATACATATACACACACATACTGTTGGGTATCTTCCAATCTTTTGATGTCAATAACATGCACCATGTGGGGGCTTTAGACTGTCAATTATCATTGTGATGGCGGCAACTGACCTGAGACGCATCATAACAGGTGGTAGTTGGATGTAGACTCTTGCCTGGGTCCAGACCTTTGAATACGCCCGCTGGTTCTGGTCTGGTATTGTGACGTGAAACTGCCATTTCTCGGTTGAGAAAGCAATTACTCAATGAGCACCACTGGGGGCTCTGATCAGCCAATCAGCACCATGGGCAAGGATGAACAGCGTTGTCAAGCAGTTGACAAAGGCTCCACTTTTTAGAATAATTTGCGCATTTTTAACCCTGACAAGTAGTCAAAAACATACAATTCCTCCCAGAATAGACACAGGGCCTATATGGGGTAATTACCCCCACATCTCGGAAACTTTCACTTAATTGGCTGTGTAAAACCCTGTATTTATGAAATCAGGGAGTAGGAGAAGCGTGTGGGAGCAACATAATGAGCAGGGAGGTCACGGGACGATACCGCGTGACGCTAGCATGTTATTGTTTATGCTAAATGGGACGTATCTGTGTGGAAGAACAGGGAGTGCTTGGGTAGAAGACGCAAGGAGGGAGGGTCATCTGCTAGTCCGACATGCTAGTCTTATGTAACGCTGGAATAGCAGCTGTGTTGCTACAGGGGAGTGTTTCTGAGTTACACTGGACAATGCACTTTGAGTAATGTTATCAGTAAAGGAGCACAAACGGTAATTTAAAGGAGGTTGTGTAGCTGAATATACCGTAGAATATGATTTGGTAATGTGGGCTCAGGTTATTCCTACACACACACATGCGCACGTACAGAGGTGGACAAAGGAAATACCGATGGTATTTGTTTTAGCTGTCGTCAAGTGCAAGTTAATCCTTTGTTTCAGCCTAACCAATACAACTTAAAAAGAAAATGTGTCAGCTAATCAAATATGGATGGATTGTATTCATCAGCCAAACTGAGACTCAAACCCCAGAGCCACAGGAACGTTTTTCTGTGGAACCAGGATGTTCTTTGTCCTGTGTCGTTGAAACTGGAACTGTAAGTTAGTATCCTCCTTACCGACAAGCAACAAGCATTTTTTATGTTTGCAGTTCATAACTAATATGTCGATTTATATTTTGAATCAAGGCACTTCCTCAAATGATTCTGCTTTCAGGGAGCGTTTCTTCTTTCAGCACCTTGTCCTTTTGTCATATTTTTATCGTCTTAACCAGCATGCTTGAATATTGAACGATGAATATTTGAAAAACACATCATTAATTCAATAACTATTGTTTATTCATACCCTCTTGACACCTTACCCAAATAGAAGTAGGAACAGCTTAGGAGCCAGAGATGACATACTTCCAAGAGCAGAGAGAAACAATCGTGAGCCACACGGCTAACTCATTAACTCATTGTGTCTTTCAGCGCCAGTGATGCTCTGAAAGGAGAAGGCCTACAGGAAGGAATCGACTGGTTACAAGGTACTGAGTGTGCATTTTTTGTCTTGTGCATGTGAGGGCATACTATACGTGCCTACCTCTACGTGTAAGACATTGTGCCACATGAACTGATGAACGTGAAATTGTCCCATGTGCTTTGTTACCTACTAAGTAAAACATATGTCTGTTTTTCTACAAAACCTCAAGAACAAATTACACAGTAAGTACAACGTTGTCAACGATACATGACTGTTGTGGTGGACTGTGGTGTGTAACGTTTTCTAGACCTAAAACAATATATATATGTAACTTAATAATACATATAAATAACATGTATTTGTATTCAATATTTTTCCCTCTAGATCATATCAAGCAAGTGAAGATGTGAATACCTAAGATGGGCCACAGCATTGAGCAGATCTATTGATCGACCAGCCAGTGTATCAACTACATTTAAATATAGGTATTCACTTTATTAAATGACATATTAGGGAAGGGACGAAGATATCTAACTAGTGTCGGTGATTTAAAATACACGCCTCATTCATTAATGCAGGTAAAATGTATTGTGGCTCTACAATGTTTCTGTTAGGTATAATTACACACATCTTTGCTGTATGTATGTCACATAATGAATGTTATTTTAAAGTGGTGTTTCGTTAAAATATCTAGAGGGATTTTTATACGGGGACTTTGAACATTGTCTTGACCTTTTTATTGTTTTAATCCAATGACAAGAATTTACGATTTTCAATTGCTAAGAAAAATAAATACAATAGTTTTTATAAATAACAAGATTTATATATATATATACACACACACACACACTGAATAAATATGTAATACATATATGCTGTGTAACAAATTAAGCAATATAAACTGTGCAAGGGTACCACTAAACATGTCGCTGAATCGTCCTCACTCTTATTTTGCACGGTTCATTCACCTCATTAGCATCTGACATTTCCCGCTGGGCCACGAGGCCCACCCCTGAACCGTTAGCATTACTCTTTGAGGAACATGTGAAGTATTTCTGTGTGAAAGTGTGCGCTAGAGCCAAGAATGGTACACAGAGTTTGGAAACTCTCCAAGTCCTCCTGACGGTTTCCTAAGGGACAGATCACAGTTCCCCCCCCCCACGTCAATACATTGGTTACATGACGTATCCACGTTTCTCCACACACAAATCCCGAGGCACTAAAACGGTACGTCTCGGACCCAGAAGTCTGACGATGCCATAGACGAACTCCAGCTTTAGATGATAATCTAAAGTCTGATTTGTGAGACTACTAAAACAGTTACCTTATGTTCCATACCAACCTTCGTTTGGAAAGATTCAATAGCACCTCACATTGAAAACACCCCAAAACAACACCACAGCACTGAAACTTAGTAATACTAGTCTTCATAGCCATAACCGTCTACCATTATCACTGGTGAGACAAATAGCAAAACAGCAGTACGACAGTTACACTTTTCAAATATTGGAATTGTTTACAGGGTTTTGCTACGTCTCCAATTCTGCATGTCTAACTTTTACAGAGCGTTAACGGAGACCCTAACCCCAGCACCACTTGTAGAACGGTTTGCATTAGATGATGACGATAAGGCCGATCTAAGTTGAACCTGTTATTGGCTGATTATGGTTACCCGGTAACCCGGTCAGGGGGTTCTGCTCTCCAGTAATAGATCCTCACGGAACAGTGTGGCGACTCACCTTCCAGGGAAGCCTCGTACATCTCCAGGGTAACCTCAGAAAACATGTTTTCTAGGCTTTGGATGAAGGACCACTTGTCAGCAGCAGTGGTGAAAACCTTGTGCACCTGCTGGACCATCATCACCACCCAGCTCATGCAATAACCGTCCTTTTCACACACCTAAGTGAGGGAGGGACCACACAAACGCTGACATATATATATATATATATATATAATTCTATATATAATACATGATAAGGTAAAGATAATGTGGAACTGGTAAGATAAACAAAACAATGCAGATAATACCGAGGAGATTAATCTAATCAAACTTGTTCTGTATTTTGGAGGACATTCTTACCATGATAAGATATACAAGGAGTCTTGAGAGCTCAAAGAGTCTTCCATTGTGGGCCTTGTCAGCCAGGACACTGTAGCACAGCGTGGTGCCACATAGGACCAGCAGTCGGGCTACATTTTCCACATGCCAAACCTGCGGCAAGACTAGAACAATGGGAGGGAATGAGAGGGAAACACACACACACACACACACATCCTCAAGTGTTCAACATGTCAGAGAAATATACAAATCAGACTCAATAGTATTTCATTTTAATTTCGTAATGGCTAAAATACAACTTCAACTATTTAGTTTTGCTGTTTTTGGTGTGTCTTTTTCTAAACTGTGAAGCCACGTACCTCGTAGCTCTTCAAGGATGACTAAGATGGTGTTGGTGCTCCAGTCTTTAAGCTCCAAGTCAGTATGAAGCAGGAGAACAGCCTTGGCCAGGTCCGAAAGGGCACTGCTTGACAGCCCACTACTTGTCAACTGCTGCCAGCCAAGGGAACCTGGAGGAAGGGGCTGTGGTTTAATAGAGTTATACTGTGGAACATGTCAGTCATTAAGTACGAACATGGCAAGCTAAATAAATGGTCACCTACAATCAGGACAGCCTATAAATATGAGAGGATGACGTTGATGCTGTAAGTTCACACCTGACTTTAAAGCTTTATAGCTACCAGACTCACCGTCCGGCAGCAAGGGACCATACAGTATGAACAGCAAGCGTGCCTGGCTAACCATGGGCCAGGGCTTCAGGATTCGCGTCAGCCAAAACACACAGTCTTTGCGGCTTAACCATGGGTCCAGGAGAACCTGACGACAAAACTGTCTAATTTGCAGCTCTAGGTATTGACTCGCTCCTGAGGAGAGAAAGTCAGGGATATGGGGGAAACAGGGTTAGGGTTAGGGAGAGAGTTTCAGTTCATGCGGAGCAAGGAGCGCCACAGTATGCAGAACTTAAAAAACAACGGCATTGCCCGAGGAACGTGTAGCAATCGATGGAGAAATCAAAACTGTTTAATCCGAAATAGACCAAATAACAATGTTAAATGATGGACAGAAATTTGCACAGAAGGCTTCTCTCAGAGAAGATGTTTTTGCTTTACTTCCAACCGGACTCGACAAGAGCAAAGAGAGCAAGAGTGGCACTTATTTATTTAATCGGATGGAAATCAATTGCTGCCCAGCCAAGGCCTGGTACCCATTGAAAAATGCAAAATTGAATATCTGGATGGTCTCACAAGGCTAACAGAGTACTCCTCAACACAGCGAAAGTCAACTATTAAAGGTGCTGTAGGTAGGATTTGAGAGTTGTAAATAGAGAGTAAAGGAGAGAGCAAGCATAAGAATAAATTCTTATCCCCCTACATTGTCATGGAAGGTTTCATCTGAACACATCTGAAAATCCCTAAACAGTTCTGCTACAATACCATTCTTCCTGGTGTAACTGTAGACACCTGCTTAACCTGTACACACCTGGTTTTCCATTGACAACAACCTCGATTTTTCTTGGAAGTTTTGTGAAGTCGCACAGGAAGATAAACACTCTGTGGCATTCCAGCTCATTCCATCCTGCAATTAGAGTCTTAAAAGCAATAGATATTACATAAAAGTTAGAGAGATACTTAATAGAGAGTTAGTTTGCCAAAATGATTTGCTCAAATGTAGTGTAATAGAAGGGGACAGAAAATAAACCATACGATGAATGTAATGTAATTGTTGTAATTAAAAATATGATTTTCAATGGAATGGGGGATTGTTTTCTGTCTGTTGATGGTTGAGGGTTTGAGGTTTGAGGGTTTCTGACCTGGAGGAAGATGCCATAGCTGGAGAGGCCAAGGCAGCTCGCTGCAGTAGGCCTACACTGCATCATGAAACACGGGACCTACAAAGAGATTGATTTGATCATGTTTAAGTCTATGTTGCATAACTTGTTAAACAAACTATATAGCAGATAACAGCCCCATCATACCAACTTAATGTTACCTTTGAGAACTTGTTGTTGATAAATTTCAACCTGTCTTTGGTTGGTAGTAACAAGGTGCATCTCTTGAACAACAAGCCTGAGACACATAGGTGAATTGGGAAAATATAATACTCAATTAATCCTTATCCACATCTATATAGCTAGATATAACCACATCTACATAGATAGAGATATAACCACATATTTATAGATATAACCACATCTATACAGATATAACCACATATATATAGATATAACCACATATATACAGATATAATTCATGCAATTTCAACTATTTCAAACACAAAGTTGTTGGGCATAAAATACACTTAACTGAGTATTTAAACACGACATGTGTGCTTTAACGTCACTGATATTTTCGTGGATGAGAGGGAAGCGCAATTTCAGCCCTCTGTATGTCTGTACATATATTGGATTGACAATAAAGCTGACTTTGACAAATTGGCGATGCTTACCTAACGCTTTGTAATGCTGGAAGGTGGACTGCTTGTCATGAGGGAAACTTAGGTAGTGGAAGTCCTGCGGGACCATTCTTTTCGTCCAGGCCAGGGTGGAGATGTGCTCCACAATATAGCTACTCATGGCCTTCGACACCATGCTGAACACACTTATTTCCAGCACTGACAAACACACACGTGTGAATAAATCAATCAATAATATATGTATACACGCCTAAAATAAACGTGTTACTATACTGTTTACCAGAAAGTCTGTGCAGAATCATGCCGAACACCTCGGACGGCAGCCTCTCGAAGAAACTGCCTCTGGTTTTACACTGACTGCGAGTGATCATGTCGGTAGCTGTTGGGGTTTAGTGTTTACCATGGTGGGAAGACGCCGTTAATACATGATAATGTACACACTACTGTTAGGGTTTAGTGTTTAACATGGTGGGAAGACGTAATTAATACATAATAATTACACACTATGAATTAGAGACATATCTGTGTAGGGGAAGACGAATCTCAAAACCTTTTAAATCCGAGATTAACTACGACGGCTCCTCCAAGCAAGATAAAACTAGGTAGCTACAGTATGATGAATAGCAGGTTATTTGACACTAAATAGTAGCGGCTAGTTGCTTTGTTTTCATATGTTTAGCTAACAGTGTCGCTGGATTTGTTATTCACGTGCGGGTTACTTCCTTTACACAACGGCGCGAAATATCTAAAGGGAACATCTCGCGCCAGCTGCTGATCCTGACGTCACTGGGCGGCAGATGTTCCGCCTCTGCAAAAAGTCTAGTGAGAGGTGCATCGGCAAGACCTCATTCATATGATGTATATACAATATATATTTAACCCTAACATACCTATACACACACACACACACACACACACACACACACACACACATACACATATATATAGGGTTAGGGTTAGATATATATATGCTGAGGAAGTCTATATGAATGCTCAGGTATATAAATGCATTTAATCTGTAAAAATATCAGCATATATTTATCATAATTAATATCAAGACATAACCTTTATTGGCAGTCAACTGGATCAACAGGTTCAGGAAGTAGGAAATAAAATAGTTAACAGGGGTAAATGCTTAACTACCCTTGGTGTACCCTGAGGATATTTTAAGCAAGTTCCCGGATAAATTAACACCCATAAGTGCTTATGCAAACAGAGTTATTATTGCATTATCAGTATTATTGTTTAAAAGGTTAAAAGGTTAAAAAAAAGGTAGGTGTCGCTTGAGTCATTTCTCTCTTCTTGTAAATACTTAGAATGTTACGTTTAGTTGCCGATACCAACCATCTTGCATTGCATGCATTGTTTCTGTGAATGTTTAATTCCTCCACCCCCCACCACCTTCCTTCCTGCAGAGCAGCGGGCAGGTTAGCGAGTAGGCTGCTGTGGTTCACCGTTACAGGGAACCAACAACACAGCTCTATGAGTCACAGATACAGTTGACCGCACCAGAGAAAGAACCACAAGAACTGACCACTTCTCCAACCTCTCCACGACTCCAAATCCGTCTCTGGCTTCAAGATCAATGGATTTGCAGATCATTTAGACGACAGATTTCTATCTCTTCTTACAGGCTTGACCAACAAACGACAACGAAGGCCTTTGTGGCTAACATGGCTCTTCGGCTGCTTGGGTTCTTCGTGGGTATGCTGGGGTTTTTCGGTACGGTAGCAACAACGCTGCTCCCCCATTGGCGCAGCACTGCCTACGTGGGCTCCAACATCATTACATCCATCGGCCATATGACGGGCCTGTGGATGGCCTGTGTTTGGTCCAGCACAGGCATTTACCAATGTGAGCTGCACCGGTCCCTACTGGCTCTACCTCCTGATCTTCAGGTAATGTGTGAGCAGGAAACAATACGTCATTATCTGTTGTCTGAGTGACTATCTATTGGGTGCATTTATTCAATATATTAAAGCTAGCCTTTGTCTTGCCTCATGCTGTCTAGTGTTTGACATTTTGTGTTTTTAAGGTCTGTTGTTGCTTTTTATTGTTTGTTTCTTTGTACTGTTTTTATGGGCCTAAAAAATTACTTTCCGTAAAATATTGACACCCACATTTTGTTTCTATGTAATCTAAATAGTTTGCTGCCTAATCAAAAAGGCAAATATTTCTTGTTTCAATTTAGGCTGCCCGAGCACTAATGGTGCTCTCCTGTGTCATCAGCCTCTTAGCTATCCTTCTAGCTGTCGTGGGGATGAGGCATACTCAGTGTGCCCATGGCTCATCCACCAAGAAAGCCCTGCTTTTGGGGGGAGGTATGTGCTTCTTCAGCGCAGGTTTACTCTGCTTGATCACGGTGTCATGGACAACCCATAACATTATCCTGGACTTCTATAACCCCTTCCTGCTCAGTGGGATGAAGTATGAGATCGGCCTGGCTATTTACGTGGGATACGCCTCATGCTTCCTCAGTCTGACTGGGGGCTTCGTTCTCTGCTACAACACCAATGGGCACCAGCAGCCAATAAGACACCCACCTCCCCCCCAAATGGTAACACGTTACTCCTCAGCACCTTCTCCCCCTGCAGTCTTTTCCTCTGCTCCACCATACAGGCCCCCAGAGGCACTCAAGAGAAATTATGTCCCCTCACGTCTCTCTGTTTCCAGCAGTGGCTACAGGCTCGATGACTATTTCTAATAAGAAAAACACAAAAACGATAATTGGGTAGGAACTTGCTGAATTAGAATAATATTACATGCTTATACATATTAATACTATTGCATAACGTCTCCTCCTCACCACTATCAGCTTTTTCTTTGATTCATGTGAGAACTGTCAGAAATCATGAAGTGATGTGAATGTCATGTGATGTAATGAAATTGAGTTTGTTAGGACAGCAGCTGCAACTTTCAGCATCATAACATTACATTAATCATAACATTCAATCATAACATCCACCCTGATTTTGTCATTTATTTCTCTTTCAAAATGTGTATATTCTTTCATCTGCCTCTCTATTTAAAGCCTTGAATTGTACCAGTACATAAGCACTAGTCTATTCTACTTTAGTTAAAATCTTATTTGCTGTTATTTCGCTGTATTAAATAAAAAGGATCACCTACATTTCAAGATGTGCTCTCCGTGTTGTCATTCTCAATGTCGACTAAATCAATGTGTCATTAGTAATACACTGTGAATTTAGTATACCTGACCGCTATTCTATATCCAGGGTTTCTCTGCCCGGCTGGCCAGATACAGGACGTTCCGTTGACAGCTGTGATTAACCCGTTTGGGTTAATCGAGTTTCTCCGTATGCCTTTCAACCTGAAGAATGCTGCGTGAATGTCTACCCAGACGACATCTTGGTGACCAGCGCATCCAAGGGTGAGCACCTGTCGCATCTCAGGGCCCTGTTTGAACACCTGAGCGTGCACAGGCTAACCCTACAAAGTGCCAGTTCAGCTTGTCCACTGTTGAATTCCTTGGCCACCACTGTGCAGAGGACTTCTGTTCTTCAGGACTTTACTCGGCAGGGTAGCTCGTCTTAGGTTAGGCCATGTAGTGGGGAAGCAATGGGAACAAAATAGCCAAATAATCTTTGGGGACATATGATAGCAACTGATCCCAATTTTTACCATCTAGATCAATAAATGTTTTCAACATGTGCTTCAAGGTGCAGTTAAATTTCTCAACTAGTCCATCTTCTGGGCTAGTCATTGATCTTTTCCACACACTGTTCCTTTAACATTAACGCTATGATATAATACTATAAGAATCACCAATTACACAAGAAGCAAATTCAGTGAAGTAGGTTTACTGAAACGTTCAACAGGTTACAGTAAACCAAGCTGGTCCATGGAGCAACCCCCGACTCTTACGGAGTGCGGGCCTATATACCGTTCTTTACAATGGGAGTATTCATGCTTCCTCTAGTCACGTAGTCCGATAATTCTTGCAACATCTGCTTTTGATAGCCAGGGGGGTCGCCGTCTCGCCTGCAGTTTTTTCATCCGGGGGTCACGGGATGCTCAACGTCTGTCCTGGGATGCATGATGTTTTGTTTTTTTCCAGCAGTCGTCGGTCTTAATTAATCCTGTGGTGTTAGTGGTTACAGCAGACCAATGGCACCGCAATGTACACACAATGCACATACATACACATTCTCATGTGAATAACAGGGGAGTTGGATTATTTCCAACACACATATACTATTTCATGTTTATAGCCGGGGTGTTTAATCATTTCAAGCTATCCTTTGCACTGAACATTTTAGCATAAAAATAAAAACAAATAAAAATGTTTACATAGATTATAGCTTTTACTTGTGTACGCAAGCTCCTCCATCACAGGGGGACTGGTTCTCTAGAGCATCACCAGTGAAACTCCCTGTGTGATGCTGCCCTGCGTCACATTCAGTCCTGGGCCAGAGATTATTTCCCACAGTATGCAGACAATGTTGTGCAAGTTTACACTTCACAAGTTCATTTCACACAGATTAAAATGAACTGATTCGTGTTTTTGAATTTTTAGCTGAGTTCACAGTCCCAATAATGAACTAGTTCACATTCACTTCTTCTGTGTATTTTTAATGAGCTGCTCTGAGCTATTACTTTTTAGTAGAACCTCCTCCTACCCATCCATCCCCAGTCCCCAATCATCACTGCCCACTACCCAAACGAAATGAATCACACACACAGATTACTTTTAAAAGCCAAGAAATACCAACGGGAGTATAACAACCCCATAAAGCAACTCATTTTTTACTGCGAAATGTGGGAAGGTAACTGCACTCACCCCTCCCTGGAGCTCCTCCTCGATCACCGGCACACTCCTCCACACCTGGAGTCATTCAGCTGTGCAGTGGCAAACCGCCCTGGAGTCTGGGGTTCCATCTCCTCCGGCTGTGGGAATTGAGAAAAGGTCTCACCTGAGTCTTGCTAGTGTAGAGGAATCCACTGGCTGCATGGAAACATCCTGGGTAGGGCAGCTCTGGGATAGGTGGCCTTCCTGACCGCAGAAGTAACAACGGCGACTGTCCTGATTCACAATTGGGCGGCCCCTGGAAACTTAGGGATTTCCAGCCACAGCCTCTTGGGTCTGGTCATCTTCGGGTCCAGATGTGTCTCCTCCCCGACTGGCCCGCATCATGTCAACGGTGGTTTCTAGCAGGGCCACCAATCCAGCCTGATTAGGCTGTGGGCAGCATACTGTTGGCCATCTTCTTTCTTCAACAAGAACACAAGTAATCCAAAATACACGTGTGGCTCTGCTGTGGCTGCTTACTCACCTTACTCACTGTCTGCTGTGGTTACTGGTGTGTAACCTCCCTCTCTGGCCGGGGAGAGACTGCCTGGTTCATGGTTCTGGTTCTTAATTAGGGAGTGGTTGCAGGTGATGCTGATCGCCAAACCAGCAGCAGCTGTGCTGAGTAAAATTGCTCATTGATGATCACCAAGCTCCCTTCTGTGGGGGAGATGTCGCTGTCCTCGGTGCTGAAGTCTCTCCCCAGCAAATGTGGAGGGCTTTGGCAGCCTGGTCACTCCACAATACCTAAATTATCTTCGATAATAATAACGAAATGTTGCTATTTCAAATGCATCATGGGAATACTGACAAAGGGATAGACTGTTTACCCCTCCCCAGTGTGTGACTCACTATTTCGCCCTTGGTTTGAGGTAAAGGAAACATGCACTTCATTTTCCCTTATTATGTGTAACGTTATTTGTCGTTTTTCCCGGCTACAAAATGTTTAAGTGTCTGCCTCTGCATGTAGACGTATGTTTATGTCAATTAAATCCCCGTCTGTCTGCCAAACGGTCAGCCAGAATTAGTTTTTTGTGCAGTTCTCTTTTTTTTATTACACAATTGACTTGTGAAACATGTGAAAGATATGTGGTGAGATTAAGCAATTTCTCGTTAGAATTGGTTGTCATAAAGTCGTTTAGTCTTAACAGGAGACGATTGTGGGCTATTTCCGAATTAGGCCTACCTAAATAGCGCTCCTAAAATATGAAATAGACTAACACAACAAATTACCAATAGTAACATTTGCAATTAGCCTACCTACAGCCCATTGCAACGGTAAGAGCAAAAATGTATACAACTCCTCCTCCGCGAATACAAGCAATACATTCCCATGTAGGCTACTTAGGACGGTAAACCACTGGAAGACAAACAAGAAGCCAATAAAGTGGCGGGCAGGACGCTTGTATTTGGAATGTGTTCTTTGGCATGCACGACGTGCCTTTATGCATCAAACGCTGTTTTTCGCCCTCTACCATGGAATCCACATGTCAGGCGTTTTTTCACGCAGGCACCATTCACGCCCCTCCACTACCCTTCTCCCCAGCCACACACACACGCACACACACACACGCACACACACCACGACCACTACCACCCACCCCCCAATACCGGCTCCTCTCCCTGATCCAGCTCTGTGACCAACCGCTCTGGGTGATTTCTGATGACGGTGATAACTTAAAAACAGGAAAAGCGAATTACGCGAGTTTATTGTAACCTCATTTGTTTTCCTTAATACTACAATCAATTATTATTTGAAATATATATAGGTTTATAAATATATTGCTTTGGACATCCAACCAGAAGCCTTCAAGGTTCATTTTAACAAAGGTAAGGAAAAAGCATTATCGCTTTTAAAATATTATTATCTGGCTTGTTGTAAGTGTGCTAACTCTTAACCGGCACTTATTTTGGATAGTATCGTATAGGCGTTAACGTCTGTCGACTTCAATGGAAGCTAAAAACAAGTACAGACCTGGAGACAGCTTAATGTTGCACTGGGGAAAGAGACAGTTCTGAATTAGTGCTTCATCGTTCGATTCATCATGTGTTTCCATTTTCGGAATCAATGACTGAATGTGGAGGCGGTTGGAACACGTTTCCACGCGTAAGACACGCTTACAGTTGCGCACTAATTAAATGTCATTAGCTATAATTTAAATGACGCGTACCAATTGAATATTCACACATGCATTTTCCGAAAAAAAACGACCGATGAAGTTGTTTTTTGAATATTGTAGTAATAATTGCAATTCATAATGTATCCAATGTATTAAAATCTCACAACCTGTCGTCAAAGATGCATGAAATAGGTGAAACATTTAGGCTTCTAAAGAGTTAAGATATTATTAAAATCACTTTCTAGTAGAAAAGATGATTCATACTGTGTACATATGATCGATGGGGTAAATTCTTCTCTGTCCCTCAGGTTTAGATTCTTCTGCGCGCAGAACTTAGTTTTTGCGTAATATGGCCATCCACGCAGAGGGGCTTGTGGCCATAGTCATCTTCTATTTGCTCATTCTCTTCGTGGGCATCTGGGCAGCATGGAAGAATAAAGACTCCGGGGTTGGAGAAGGCTCGGACCGCAGTGAGATCATCATGGTCGGCGGGAGAGATATTGGGCTTTTCGTTGGAGGATTCACAATGACTGGTGTGAACTGCTTTACATATTCACTACTTGCGACATATTCTGGCAGTTGCTGTGACATGGACTTCTCTGTATAGCGACCAAGCATCACAGATTACTGCAAGATAGGCCTACAGACATAGTTAAAAATTATATTTTCCCCCAATACCATTTTGTAGACTAATGGTTGATTCGGGAAAAATATCGCACGTAAAATTATGCTATTTGAATTTGAAAGCCCTAAGGTGGACTTGCATTAACAACGAATTTCATCTATTATTTATACGTTGCAAGTCAACGACTTGAATAGACTTGCATAGACTACTTATTTCCAGGCTTATGTTATTTTACGCGTACAACCGGTTAAAATTAAGACGTTCGCATCAGGGCCACACCAAACATGAAACACCAAGTATGTTTCTTCCAAACGGTGGTTTTCGAATGTGTTGATCCTGTTCTTGTCTCACAGCCACTTGGGTCGGCGGCGGGTACATCAATGGGACGGCGGAGTACGTGTACCTTCCAGACTTTGGTCTGGCTTGGGCGCAAGCTCCTTTTGGTTACGCGATGAGCTTGGTTGTAGGTCAGGGATCAGCGCTGACTGCGCTTCATGATTACACACTTATCGAGCATGGTGCTCGGAACATTTACTTAAAAAAATAAATACAAAAGTCCTGAGATGCGAGGTTCTTATAGCTCCGTTTGCATCCCCATAGGTGGCCTATTCTTTGCCAAACCCATGCGCTCCCGTGGATACGTCACCATGCTCGACCCGTTCCAGCAACTATACGGCAAGAGAATGGGTGGCTTGCTTTTTATTCCTGCGTTAATGGGGGAAATCTTTTGGTCTGCTGCAATTTTGTCAGCCCTGGGTAAGTGACACATGGACAGTACCCCCCTAGGTATGATAATTATAGACACGTAGTAATACACATTGTATAATTATAGGCCACTATCCTAAATAAAAGCAACTATAAAACATGCTAGGGTTACTACTACTAGCAAGTTACTAAGTAAGTAACTAATATCTCTGTATGGCCACAATACAGTATGTTATTTAGTCAAATAATAACTATTGTCAATTATATGTCAGTATTTAGACAATGTCTAAATATTGACATAAAGTAATAATCTTAATAGTCTTATAATGTCTCTTGTTGACCGCAGGTGCTACCTTGAGTGTCATCGTAGACATTGACATTAACATGTCGGTCATCATCTCTGCCATGATCGCCATCTTCTACACGTTGGTTGGAGGTCTCTACTCGGTGGCCTACACTGACGTGGTTCAGCTCTTCTGTATCTTCTTGGGCCTGGTGAGTTTCGACTGCACTGTCACATCCGTAAAACCAGCAGAATTTGAAGGACACGCGTCACGCAGTGGATGATAAATTGTTGACACCAATTGTCCCCCTTCTCCCTCTCCCCTTCAGTGGATCAGCGTGCCTTTTGCCCTGTCAAATCCTGCCGTAGCAGATATTGCTGTATCAGCCAAACAGGCGATTTACCAGTCAGCCTGGCTTGGCAAAATTGATCCAAATGACACATGGTTGTGGGTGGACAATTTCTGTTTGCTGGTAAGCTCATACGTTCACTGGACCTGCACTGTGTTAAGGTTCCTATATACTATCAAACAAAACGAAACATTACAATTGTTCTACGCTGCAAATGCAAAACTACCTTTGTTTTTATTTCTAGATGTTGGGGGGGATTCCCTGGCAGGTGTATTTTCAACGGGTTCTGTCTGCCTCTTCAGCTACCTATGCCCAGGTGCTGTCATTCCTTGCTGCCTTCGGATGCCTGGTCATGGCTGTGCCATCTGTCCTGATCGGAGCAATAGGAGCCTCCACAGGTAAAGAAGTGTGTCAAGCCAAGTCGAGTGTAAATGGAGTAGAGTTTTATAGTGGGGCCAGGATGGTGGGGGGTGTTTGACCCCCTTGTCTGCAGTCTAATCTGTAGGCATCCTCGAGCAAGATGCCCCCTAACCCCTACCTGCTTCTTATGACCTGTATAAGAATTCAATGTAAGTCTCTTTGGATAAAAGTGTCTGCTAAATGACTAAATAGTAATAAAAACAGAACATCATTTGTTAAATGAAATGAAAAAAGTAAGATATGTAATACCATATCAACAAATATACACATATGCCATTTGGTGGATGCTTTTATCCAAAGCACATTTTCAGACAGCAATACTCATGTAACATCTCCTGGGCAGTTGGATGAGTTAGTTGAATATAAGATCTGAAGATGGGCATTAATGTGGCTGCTTCATCTCCAGTCCAGACTAATCAACATCTGCTTGGGTTGGCATAGTTAGGGGGCAACAAGAGAGGAGACAGGAACAAGGGAAAGGGTGATGTAGTGCAGAAAACATGGAAATTATTCATCAGGATTCATTTAGTTTTCTGGAACCTAACTCATATAATTACTGTCATTTATATCAAGCATACGCAATTCATACCATCATTCTATTATGATCTAATCTTTGGTCATTTGGTAATCTTTTGAATTATTGTTTTTATAATGATATATGGAATTGAGGATTCCACTCTATAGTGAACTAATTTGATGAAAGTCTCTTTTTACACTTCTTGTGCAGATTGGAACCAGACCTCGTACGGGGCTGTCCCTCCAAAAGATAAGGATGAGTCAGACATGATCCTTCCAATTGTGCTCCAGCACCTCTGCCCACCCTACATTTCCTTCTTCGGGCTGGGGGCGGTGTCTGCGGCTGTAATGTCCTCTGCCGACTCATCGATTCTCTCGGCCAGCTCTATGTTTGCGAGGAACATCTATCAACTGGCTTTCCGACAGTCGGTAAGAGCGCGAGCGAGCAAGCGCTCGCTTATATTCAAGAAACGCAAGCTTGTGGTCACACAAACGTCGGTGAACCAATCAATGAATCAATTACAAATCAAATTCTGTGTCATTCATGGGGATGTTTCCGTCTTCGTTCTGTGCATTGGTGTACAACACGTCGATCTGTGTGAGGTCATGACAATATAAATACATTCATTCATTTCTTTAATGAACCTCTCACTTACCGCTCTGAAATGTTCTCTCGCCGTAACCTTTGCTCATTCTTCACTTTCCGCAGGCGTCAGATCGGGAGATTGTCTGGGTTATGCGCATCACCATCTTCGTTTTTGGAAGTTTGGCAACGGCTATGGCGTTGCTGACGGGAACCGTGTACGGCCTGTGGTACCTAAGCTCGGACCTGGTGTACGTAATTATATTTCCACAGCTTCTCTGTGTGCTTTTCATCAAAGGTACCAATACGTACGGCTCTGTGGCCGGCTATGTCTTTGGCCTATTGCTACGCATCGGGGGTGGGGAACCCTACCTTAAACTCCCACCTTTCATCTACTACCCCGGCTGGGTGACCCAGGAGAAGATCCACCACCTCACAGGTGATGTAGAATACTTTGTCCAGCAGAGATTCCCGTTTAAGTCCATGTCCATGTTGGCGTCCTTCTTCGCCAATATAATCTTCTCCTACCTGACCAAGTATCTCTTTGAGAGCGGAACAGTGTCACATAAGTATGACTTCCTGGATGCTGTACACAGAACAGAGATCATGGACAAGACCACGCTGGTTGGGAATCAGGACAACATTATCCTTTCAGAGATGGCGCCGGTCAAGCAGGCCCTCGGAGGGCCTCTGGCCGGGACTTTCACCAACGCTGATGTGCTCAGCGATGATGGAGAGTCCAGTGCAGAATCCTTGCAGAACGAAGAATAGGAGAAAAACCTTGGTTTGAGGCATAAGCATAACCATTTGTGAAACAATGGTCACTTAGGGTTAGCACACAGTCTTAAATTGGACTCTACAAGTGTGTATCATGCTGAAGATGTGGTGCCTCCCTCTTCCTGTTTTGTTCTTTTAGGTCATGAAAATCTTCATGCACCATGAGTTTCATGAGTGACACATGCCTGGAAATAAGTAGCCTATGCATCAAATCCATGCCCCCTGTGAATTAAATAATATTCATCACTTAAATATACCACTGCCACAAATTATTTTGAAGTGCTGCTACAATGAAAGGAAGGAACAGAGATGAAGAAGACAAAACATGTTTCATGTCTTTAGAGCAAAGGTTTTTTTGTAAATGTTTTGCGTTTGTGTATGTCTATGCATATGCGTCTGTCTCAAGACACTATTATGGTGTATTTCACTTGTTTACATAGAATATTATTTGTTAAAGGTGCTGTAGGTAAGATTTGAGAATTGTAAAGAGAGAGAGCAGAAAAGAGCAGAAGAGAGGAGGATTTTGAAACACTTTCCCCCACCATTGAGAAATATTGCATTTCATGCACCTGTCACCGACAGGCAAGACAGATTCCCTGAACCAATCAGGGAAGAGATGCCGTGATTGGTCAGAAATTAGCCGAGAGCAGTGTAAATCTAAATTAGCTCATGCAGAGGCAGGTGCAGTCAACTCGAAACAGATATTGTCACAGCGGATTTTACTTACTAATAGCTGAATACCTCTTCTAGCAAATGGCACTCAAATAATATCTCGTAAATCTTGCCCACAGCACCTTTAATAGAGCAATAATGTTTGATTCTGTCTTTGTAAATGTATTTATTGTGTTGAATTAGCAGTGTCAGTTCCATTTCCAGGTTGATGGCCAATCCATCTTCTGACCATAGAACATTTATTTTTCAGCAGAGGTTGTTGTCTTTGTTATCACACTCTTTATTGTTAGTTTTTATTTTAATTGAAGCTTGGGTTTAATATGCAAATCAATATCAATTACACAGACACTGATAACGTAGTCCCTTTACAGACCCAGGTCACTGAAACCCATGGTTTGCTTCTAACTATTACTATGGTCACACCCAGTCAAGAAGAACTCTGATGAATATGTTTGCACCGTAGACGGTTTCATCACTCAAACTTGGATACTTGATTATAACCCCAAATGTACAAATGCAACGATTTCCTGTGACATGGGAATAGTTGGCGGTCTACTGATTGTACTGACAATTGGGTAGTGTATTGAAAGCACAATAAAGTAATCACCAGCCCATACAGTCAAAATGACAACACACCAATAACATGTCCCGATAAATGAAAACATTAGAATGGTAGGATTTCAACTGCCGGCTGGAGGAGGTTGGGTTTCAACAGGATTTTCACATGTTGAAGCTAGCTTGCTACAGGATAGGCACACTTTGTCGGCTGCAGGGTTGGCTTGGGTTGAACATTTCAGGCCTGATCATTACTGTTACCATTAGATAGACAAACATTGGTGCTTTTAATCATTTAATTTGAGATGTGACAATATCATTTTGACCATTTAAACCAGCCTTTTAAAGCATTTGAAAGAAAATTATTGAAACTATATTGAAGTTCTATATAGCAACAAGATATCCCAATAGAGCAATATACATTTGTATTAATATTGAAATAGAAACAGTATGGAAATAGATAACAACTGAAATGGGACTAACCAACATAAGATTTGAAAATGGTCTCCCAGATGTAAACCATGGGGAGGTATTTGTGTCATCGAACATCTGTGTTCATTTCCTGCTATCCCACTCTGTGTTGTATGTGTTGTTTGTGGACACTGTGCAACACAAGTTTAAGAATTCCTGGATGTGAATTGGGAAGGATTAACTTGGATTACACGAGTGACCACACTTGCCAACGTATAGTGCTAACCTCAAGGCTGATCAACCTCTAAATATGACCCCCCCCCACCCTCCATTTGCATAAAGCTAGTCACGTAAATCAGAGCAAACCTCAGTGTTTGCTTTCCTGCTGCTGCTACAAATGGACAAAGGAATGTCAATCATGCTTTGCATTACCAGATTACAACAAAAATATTTTTGAGACATTTTATCATATAAGATCGAAATAATCACTCAAACATTGGTGAATGCGTATAATAATAACCACAACTTATTAACGAATTAACAAATTCTTTTAACAATTACATACGAGTGACCTGGGACGTCGTCAGCTCAGCAAATGGTCCTTATGGGGAATTGAGAAGCAACTGTTCAGGGGAACAGTGGAACATAATTGGCCGGTCTCTTTCTGTAACTCTCTCCACTACACCCACCTCCATACTTCTTCACCTTTGTGTTCGGAGGGTGCTGGTTATGGTGGTATGCAAAGTATCAGTGTTGTGCGCACAGAAAGAAGTTCACTCATTGGACTTAAATGTGAATGTGAATGTAAACCTTACTTTGTCGGTAAGAGGAACTTATGTCTGTGATAGAATTAGATGAATTCACAAACTGAATCGAAAATGTAAAAAAAACAATGTTAGCTGTTGATCAATATTTGTGGCTCTATGTAAAAAATACTGTATTTTTCTGTGATGTATAAACGATATATGGACAAAGTACATTTATTTTAATGCATCAAAATGACTCTTTTGGTGACAGTGAAATTAAAGCTATTTGATGATTACTGCTTAGTATTATTGTTGAGGTAAACAATAAATAATTTACAATTTACCATGGAGACTTTGTGTGTGTGTGTGTGTGTGTGGGTGTGTGTGTGCGTTTGACTGGCCACTAAAGTGTTAATCCATGCACTTGAGCCTGTGTGGATGCAGCAATGTGGAGCAGTTCTGTCTCCACCTTGTTAGTGTCAGCATAACAACACTGCTTGGGTGGGCAGCCAGCTACGTCGGTAGCTAACCCTTTAGCACCTTTAATGCTGGATAACGGTGCATTTTGCTTTGTATTTCCAGTTTATTTTGTAACAGAGTGTGTGTAATGTTTGTCTTTGGATGTGATATAATTACGCTAAAGCTAATGAATCTATCTTGTGGTCCTGAGGAACTTGGGGAATACGATGAGAGTTGGCTGGGGATGAGAGTTTGTAGTGACTTTGGAGTGCAATATCGACTGTGGGTTGCTGTTGGTGAGCTCTTTCCAAAATGTTATTTTACACCGGAAATAAATCCTTCTGGATTTATCTGAGTGTGTGTGCGTGTGTGTGCCTGTGTGTGTGTGTGTGTATGTGTATGTGTGTACTGTGTCAGTGTTGACAGCTGAGGTTGACCCTGTCTACTACATAGAATGACAGCCCACTGGCTCCCCAGGCAGCACATGAGCATATTGGACCAAAGATCCCAGGCTGGGAGCACTCAAAGTGTTTGTCTCAAAAGATCCGTTTGAGTCTGTTTATAACTCACAATCAGATCAATAATTCAGACCACATAATTATTATTTTTGCCATATATGTATTGTTTATTTGAATGTGGCAAAAGGATCTGTAAAATAAGTATAGATAAAGGACCCTACGCCTATCGTTCTATAGTACTATAGTAAATATCTAAACAATATTTTTATCAGAAGAGCTAAAATAAATAAAATATATGCAACATAATAACAATTAGTTTGGTCAAGTGATTTGAAGAAAGAAAGAAAGAAAGAAAGAAAGGAAGGAGAGGGAATGAGGGAGAGCAAAAATCAATTATCCTTAATTAAATGACCAAAAAGATAGCAGTGGCGTATATTCAGACATAGATACATAAAGAGAATGGGAAGGAGGATGTAATTTTTGAGCAGTGCATTAGCAGTAATTTACTGCTTTTCCAATCAGGGCAGTGGTGGAGAGAGAGAGAGGCAGACCTGGAAATAGCCCCAGTTAGTTACATTAAGCTAAGTGCCTGACTCGTCATGATCGGAATATAACGGTAGAGAGCTGAGGCAGGGTGTGGTGCTTGGAAGAGGGAAAGGAGGGGAGAGAGAGATATTTATTGCTTCTTGTTCAGCTCACATGAGAGGTGATGTGGGCCTTGCGTCTCTTACCATTAATGTATATCCCAGCAATTCTGACACCACAATGCTCTGCACACAAAATTGAATTGCTTTGCGTGCTTTCACAAATTTCACAAGATTGCATTCATCACAGATATCCTACTGATGTGCAAGCATATACCGAGTCAAGATAGACACACATACGCACGTGTGCACGCACACACGCACGTGTACACACACACATACACGCACAAACTCCCCTAGACCCCAAGGCGCCAGTTTATTAATGCTGGCAGTTGAAGACAGGAACATAAATTACAGTAGAAGTTATTACAGCCGCGGCTACACTACAGTGTAGAAGCAACCACAGCTTAGCAGTTCACAGTTCAGGCAGTGGGAAATAGACAAGAAATGGATGATACAGACCTTTAAATGCCAACACTAATAAAGTGTTTTTGTAGGAGGTAATAATATACGGCCGTATATTTGGGTTTGTGGGAGTCAAATTTGACAGAGGGCTGAATAAATAAAGGTCTGAAGACTATTAAGGGCTTGTACGTCAGAATGCATCATGGGATTTTTGTTGGCCATATGCCACCATATTGAGAGGACTCAAGAGTTGTAGTACTGTAAAATCCTAAATCAACATGAATATACTTTAACCTAGGCTAATGAAAACTTGGTGGCAGTTTCTCCCCGTAATGACAAATCATTCACGATTAGTTACTAAACAATGACCAAAAAAACATGACTACTAACATAATAACTAACATTCTAATGATCCTAAGCTTCCAAAATGGAGGCAGTCATTGCGAGGTGACATCACAATGTACAAGCCCTATTGACATACAGCACTTAAACCTGGTTCCTTTGTGTCACAGAAATCAAAAGTATTCTCCCCCAGGGAGCATTCACATATTATAGACTAGAAGGGGAAGCATCAAGCTTAAACACAATGTGATCTATATGTCGATATAAAACAGGATAAGGATAAGACAAAACACGAGAGCAAGGTAATCTATATATTGATATAAAACAAGACGTTAGCATGAGACAAAACACAAGAGCTATGTGATTTGATCCTTCAGGAAACTTGGAAAACTTGATTGATGTTGGGGTGTTGTATTTAAATGCAACTGTAATCGATGCCTAGCTGTCAAAAATAAACTGATGGACCGTGTCAAATACAGGTCGTCAAATCAATGACAATGTTGTTTGACATTGACTTTTGAGCATTTGAGTATGCGCTGACATAGTGCTAGAGGATACGCCGCTGTAGGTTGAATATCTCAGGAGGACCGACACTTTGTGAACTACTGTTCACAAAGTTGAGAAACCCTGGACAATCGCGCCCAATCTGACTGGCCACCGGAAGCCAGTCAAACACAGTCACCCACATGGACCTGAAGTGGCCTGGAGGGCTCGGTTTCCCAGGCGTATGAGGACATTTAATCAGCCCACTGGCTTCCTCAGTGTCCGATTCTCTGCTGGTACGTGGTGTACACGTACCAGTGGGATCGATGTTCCACTGGGCATGCGTTCAAAGTTCTAGGTAGGATTACCAGGATCTCGCAACACTCTCAAGGCTCACAGAAACCCTCGAAACACTGAACTGAGGTTGGCTGTTGCTTAGTTCTGCTCCTAGGGTTGTAGAGGCATGCCGGCAGACGAATCTGCACGGGCTTGGCGGCAGGGAGGCCGGTCCAAAGCTATCCTCAGGGAGGCACAGCCTATCCAGGCTTGACAGAGTCTGATGTCCTCCTGCATCGGCACTCATGGGCATATCATGGCTGAATGCTCACCAGCTGCTGTTACAGGAGTACATTTCTAGGAAGTTTTAAGTTATTGTTTTAAGTTATTGCGTTCATCACCCATCAGCTTCTTGGTGCTGACAGTAGAAGAAATAAGAAATTAGAAGAAAACATTTACTGCATCCACCACCAGTGTGAGGGATCTGGTGTGGAGCTCTCTGCAGGATGGAAAGAGCAAAAGATGTACAGATAACCCTAAACAGGCCATCATTAAACAGGGCCTTTGTGGATTCCATTTTGTGCTGCAGTAGTTTGCTCTTCACTGTGTCACGCAAGCCACAGAAAGGAGTTCAACCCACTTCCTATCTGAATGGTCTTCTGGAAGATGTTAATCTCTGCAGTATTGCCAAATCTAACATCGCGCTAAAGCATGTGAGAACCATAGACTGTATAGTTGAGAACCTGCGCAAGCCTGCTTATTATGAAGGCCTATGTGTGCATGTATTTTTTTCTGCATTCTGTCTCTGAATGACAGCTCTCCCAGAGGCAGGGTGTCAACCAGGCGTCAAGATTTCTTAGCTCATGGCTGCTCAACACAAGGAACAAGAGATCTGGCACATGCTAATGACTTTTTAAATAGAAGGGCATTCTTTTTTTTGGTCACAAATATGATTCCATTTGACAGTTGACCAACCCCCATCCTCCAAACACATAGTTAAGAACAGCTTCCCGTAAGTAAGCTGTTTATAGGGTCAATGTTTCTTTATTTTGACATGCGCGACTGATGACAGCTGACTAAAACACAGAGCCTATGGATTTCCTGTCCGGTGACGGCCTCCACACCCAACAAAAGCACATGTGAGAGAAGCCAGCGCGCACATCAGTGTGTGTCGGTAGTGTGTCTGCGTCACACTTTTAACAAACAGTAGATTCCACAAAAGAAATGACAGCACATCAACTTGGGATAGATAACACATTATTCCACGGTGTTGCGAGTGAATCAACCACCGTAACCCTTTTAAAACCATTGATTTCTACGGTGGCTCTCTAAGTATTGAGCTGCGGTAACTAATGAAAACACACCGTGTGTCTTCTATTAGCCGTCGCATTGATCTCATCTGTGGTAAGTGGCTTCACTCTGATTAAACTTGAACAAGGCAGGGTAGGAAGAGAGGGGAGGAGAGCAGAGGAAATTATATGAGTTGGGACTACGGTGCGGAACTGCATCATCACATGATACAAGGGGATGAGGGATTATCGCACGACGCAAATATACAGCATTATTTATGATCGCATAATGGCTCTGTGCCCTGGGCTATCTGCTTACACAGTGGTTCCTGCACTATTGAGAACACATCTGAAGATTTAAAATAGGTTAAATAGGTTTTAAAATGAAAGAGAAGCATGTTGGTAGAATTTCATTGGCTTTGAAAGAACTGTGCGATGCTATATCAATGCTCATCACAGCCTCAATTAAAAATAAGTAAGTAAAGAAAGAAAATTGTAAGATTCTTGACAAAAGCCTCGAAACATTTTCAGCTGTATTCCGCAATCCCTATTGGTTTCACGAGTTCACGAGTTCGGATGTAACTTGAAATCGCGGTTCTGTTGTCGCCTCCTTCCTCTCCTGACTGCTGATCCATAGGGAAGCCACCTGTTTTAACAGCCAATTGATGTATGTGTGTGTGTGTGTGTGTGTTTGTGTGTTTGTGTGTTCCTGCGTCCGTGTATGTGTGTGTGTGTGCATGTGAGTGTGTGTGTGCGCGCATGTGTGTATTTGCATGCGTGTGTGCATGCGTGTGTGTGTGAGCGTGTGTGTGTGCGTGTGTGTGTGTGTGTGTGTGTGTGTGTACCTGCAGCTCTAAGTGATATTGGCTGCTTCCCGTTTCCTCCGGGCTAACAGGGGAGTAACATGTCCCAGACAGGTGCCATTTGTCTAGCTAACCAGCGGCTGGCGTCCTACACTCTCCCCACCACTAATGCTTTACGACGCTGTCATTTTGAGACATGATACAGTCCAGGATTTGGCCCCAACAACATACACTCAATTGCGTACGTGCACTGAGGCCGTCTGTTTTAACAGGCAATTGATTTGTGTGTGTGTGTGTATGTGTGTGTGCGTATGTGTGTGTGTGTGCATGTGTGTGTGTGTGTGCACGCGTGCGAGTGCATGTGTGTGTATGTGTATGTGTGTCCATGTGTGTGTGTGTGTCAGGGAGAGTATGAGAGAAAAAGTAAAAAAAGGAGTGTATAT